>JAJHUR010081520.1:0-10818 GCA_027495735.1 Lutjanus campechanus | reverse complement strand
TGTTGTTAGAATAACAGAGAATAAGCCTTGTTCTCCTCTATCTTTTGAGCATCTGAGCCAATTTCACACTCAGGCTCTTGGCTGTTTGAATTAAATACGGGCTGCTTCCCTTTTCCCTATTGTCCATCTGCCAGACGCCTCTGTGTGACTAGTTTAGTTCTCTCCCCCCACTGCCATCAGTATTCCTCCAACATAACCTGCTCCATCGGGTCCCAACCTACACATTAGGGTAAAGAGTGAGCAGCATTGCTTATTCAGATTGGACTCTGGTGGATAGAGATAGAGGGAGGCGAAAAAGAGAGAAGTAACCAAGAGGTAGAGGGACGATAGGTAGGAGAAGAGGGAAAAAGAGAGGGGAAAAGGGGAGGCAAGGGTGAAGGTGAAAGGAGACAAAGCAGCCGGAAAAGGCAGACCCAATCTACCCTCCTCCCCTTGAGTCCTCAATCCCACGATCCCGTGGGAGACAAGAGAGAGGGATGGAGAGATGGCATGGAGGGAGGTAAAAGGAGAGATCAGATCATTAGGCAGGCAGAGGTGAAGGGTCACAGCAGGAGGGCAGAACAGGAGCAGTGAACCAGAAAGGAAAGGAAAGGAAAGGAAAGGAAAGGAGAATGGAGGAGAGGAGGATCAGCGATGAGTCATAAGTTCTCAGCTTGAGCTGGCTTACCAAATATTGACTTGGACATGCATTGATGTGTCATGTCTAACAGGACTTAAAAAGTCTTAATCTGTGAGGTACAACAGCATGATTAGGAGACATGTATTCAGAAGAAGAAATCCAGGGTGGAATTCAGCTGACTGCTTGAATAACTCAAGATTTACTGCAGTACACAAGCCCACAGGCCCACAGACACTCTGCTGTGCCCACTAAGCTCTTAGATCATCCATGTTTGACTTGTGACTGAGTTATGTTGTTTGTTGCTCAGTAGAACTCCTTGATGTGACTTTGGTATTACACAGTGTTCATGTGTATACTGATTACATTATGACAACTTACGCTAAAATGACTGAAAATACCTGCACTGTACAGCAGCAGCAGCAGCAGCAGAGTTGCAGCACAGAGTCGCAGGGGTCAGATTCCAAACATAACATTAAGGTTCATTTATGCTTCGTTTATGTATGAAAATAGATACGTCTGTTTCAAACAATGTAACTGTCATTGCCCCCTACTTCCAATGTTACCTTTATATTGCCATGGATGTTAAGCAATACATCCACTCAGAGCTAAAAGTTAGCCAAAAGAAGAAGAAGCAGAGTCATAAGTTTCAGAAAACAACAAACATGGTGATGCTGGAGGAGGTTGCACCAATATTCCTCTTAAGAAAGAGGCTCACATCCGTAAGCATTCAGGCGATGTGAACAAATAAAGACACACAGTATAGACAGGAGCTTTGTTCCTATCCGTATGCGTATCTAACATTAAGCATAAACTAGCGTTTATGTCTACATGAGCATAAGGTTGCTTGACGTCTGGGTGTGGTCATACAATGGAATCCACGGTGACTTTTTATTTGTTTACATTACCATGAAGACGTTAGTTGGTGCTAACTTGGCTAAAACAAGTTAGCCTTGACATGGACAAAGAGTATGCACCACAATACTATTACGTTATTCACAAAAAGCACAAATAACACAACGGAAACAGATATTTCTTCCATCCAAATACCCTTGTTATCATTATTTGGGGTTCAGTTAAAACTTAAAATAATAATCATGTGACTTCAGTATAAACCATGCACTCTTCTGGTCTTGAATACAGATACAGAGACTGATTATTTTGTTAGTTTACCCTTTAACTCAGTATTATGTCTAAACAAGAAATACAACCGCAAGTTTCTTTACCAGCTTTGATTGTTGCGTCTTGTTCCCAGGTTGTCAAATACTGACGTTTTGGGTTGATAAAGTGCCCCGAACACGGCAAAAATAACGAGAAAAAGAGAAAGTACAGGCAGAGGGCAGGGCCTCTGCAGACACAGACACCACAACATCCCTCTATTTAGTCATTATGTGGTAATTGAGAGGGATTATTTAAGTCTATACATTATTTTATAAGAAAATCTTGCACAGTATGCCTGTAAGCAACACACATCAGCGCTACAGTACTCACAATAATTTTGCTGCAGGCAGTCTATTCACTTATGAACCTTTATTCACCTCCAGCCATTTAAACTAACAATGACACAGGAAAATGAAGCTATTATTAGCTTTTGGCCTCTGTAAGCATGACTGTATGTACATAAATGAATCTGCACTGAACCTTTGCTCCGTCATCGCTGCTGACTCTCTCTCTCACCTGCGCTATTATTTCCCACAGGCCTGATCATAATAATATCAGTATAAAATGAAAAACTGCTCATCTAAATGCAAATCATAAATGGCATTTCCAATTATTTTCCGAACACGTGGTTTCTAATTTCTATGTACAGGCATGAAACTTTGTTGCATTCCATCTGAGTAGAAGCTGAGTTGATTTGTAATTTCCTACAGTAATTTCAGTTTGTCATTTTTCTACCTGAGGCTTTTCTCACATTATGTGGAAATAGTTTCGATGGATATTTTAGTTGCTCGAGAACACTTGTTAGTTTAACATTTTGGAAGATCCAAAATGTCAATATATTCATGTAAAACATCTCAACCTTTTCATCCCTCTGACAGAACAAAGCACCAACATGCAATAACACAAAAATCTTTGGAAATGTCTCACGAAATGTATCATTAAGATGAACAAATACAGCGGTGCTGAAAAAGAGCTTATTCCTTTTTTTCATGTGATTAAGAAACAGTGCGACTTCCTACACGTTAATGCACAATGTGACAAACAAAACCCTGTCACATGTTGATCCTTGAGTGTTTGTGTTACTGGCACAAGATGTCAGAGGAGGTAAACACGCTGCAGAGGTCAGAAGTCACGATACCATTAGCGAGCAATGTGTCTTCGCCCACTAAAACATCGGGGGGACGCCCAATTATTTGCTATTCAGCAGGGATTAAACTGGAGAGCGGCAACAATGTTAATGAAGTGAGATGGAAAGTAGGCTATAGGGACGACCTGGCTTGTGTTCAGACAAGCATTTAAATGGAATTAAGAACAAGGGGATGAAGACGGAAAATTGAGATCAGGCTTAATCCTTCAGTCCAAGCAGTAAACAACGTCAGGAGGAGAGCAATAAACAAGAAGTAATAGTCTCTTTTTCTCAATAGCAAACTAAGCAAAGAAAAAGTGGTGCTAGAAATTAATCCTCGCTCGATTGCCTGTAATTCCAACCCCAGTTTTTTTCTGTGTAAGTTTCCTATATGAGCTCTGACTCTTGAAGCCACTTGTCTTGTATTCTGATACAGTTTTCTAGTTATCTGTTAAAAAATGTGGCCAATAAACAAAGTATCAATATATTAAGGTAACTCAACTCCAGAGTTCTTCATTCTGTATAACATAGGTACAAACATATGGAGCGCATGTACTTATCTTAAATATTGATTGATCCGTTTAGAGAGGAGTAAAGAAACTAGAAAATATTCACATTTGAGAAGCTAAACTCAGAAAATTTGCATTTTTGTTTCATTAAAAAAAAAAAAAACAACTCAGACTTTAGACTTTTTTTTAAAATTAATAAGTGACTCAAAACAATTAGGCAATGTCAATGAACAGTGAAATGAATGATGAACATGAAAGTCAAAATTCAATGACATTTTTGTTCATGAAGTCAACTGTCTTTCATTAGGAAAAAGAAACGCACAATGACTGTGTTGAATGAGGCTATAACTAATCAAAACTCGGGTTTTGTCTAATTTTCAGAACAAACAGATCTGAATACAGGATTCAAGGACAATACAAAAAGGAAGCAGACAATGGGAATTTGCCAACCAAAGTATTTTATGTAATAGTGTACTAATTATTATTATTAAAGACTGAAGAGGAAGGAAAGAACTGTTGTGCTGCAAACTATGATTTTCTGACATCGTTTTCTTTTGTTTATTTTACTTACAATACACCAGCTATTCCCTTTTTTATGTCTTTGATAATAACATTGAATATTTTAATGATATATTGACTGCTGAAGTGGAAATGTCCCTGGTTTTCATTTCAGAAATCTGGTCACCTTATCCTGCTAATAATCCTCATTGTTATTAAATCTATCTGTAATCTGATTACATCTTCTTTCTCTAACTGTACTGGAATACATGTGTCCGCTCCACCCAAAGCCTGATTGAGGATTCTTTACTTCCTGATGTTCTTCTGCCTCTAGAAGTGCACATTGATCTAGTGGGGTGTAGTTCTGTATTCAGCCTTAACTTCTGAACTACAAAATATCTGCAGTCTGCTGGTTTGAAGACTGCTTAACTACAGGTTGATTACATGTCAGCCTTAATGGAAAACATTTGTTAAGTCGGCATTTCCAGACCTGATATTGTTGCCCTCGGTGTAGTTTGAATTGTTCCTACACGGCCGAGCAGAATGAAGAAGAATGAGAGAGTAGAAGAATGATTAATGTGGGTCTGGACTGAGAAAGAAAATCACAGACGGTCTCTGGTCGAACCCACGCCAGACTGACAGAGAGAGCTGCTGACTCAGCTGACCATGTAAACGTGAGTGATGTCATTTAGCGGGGTTTGGCAGGTGTGTGTGCATGCATGTGCATCCCTGTGCCAGACATTAGGGGTACATGCAGGGACACAGATGTAGATTGATGGAGGTTGTGTGCAAGCGTGCATATGTTCAAGCCATGTATTTGTGATACATGCGTGTTCGTATGTGAGAAGAGGAGGATTAGATTCCAGTTTCGGTCGGAGAAACTGAGAAAAAAGGAGGAGGGAGGCAGAAGGGAAGCACTGGCAACACACTGCGGTTGGTTTTCTCCACAGGGGGTTTTGCTATACTCTTGTCGAGATATCGCTCGCAAACAACCTCCCTGGGGGATTAAGTGTAAGGACTTAGACAGCGAGAATGGGGCTCTGGTCTGTTCTTCTGCTGAGTCCCTCCTGTGCTCCATGATAGGGGTCAGTTTAGATCACCACGTGCTGGCACCGTGGCGCCTGAGCCCAACAAGAGGCGATTAAAATAGGTCAAGTGAAGCTTTGGCAAGATGGCCTTTGTCAACTGTTAAACCCAGTTTGAATACCTTAAAGAAAGGAGATTGGTGGGAAAAGAACATAGAAAACATCCACTTGTTTAGTGCAGCCAAAAAGGGTGTCTTTGTCAACACATGTATGTTTTCAGGACTGTACACATTTTGGGTATTACCGGTATTAACAACAAACATGATATTTAAAAAAATGAAATATTGATATCATCTTTAAGCTTATGAAACCGTCTCGATTTAACACCGATGCCTCTATATGATAGAAGCAAACAAGACCATCTGTGAGAAGAGGCTATTTCTGGTCTTTTTTAATGCCTGACACAGAGTCAGTTTATCCCCGAAAGATGAAATTAGGCTGTTTACATTTTCCCAGCTGAAGTTACAGTGAGTAGAATGTTAGCCAGTTAAAAACAGGCAGGGGGAGATTTTTATTTAGATACATTTATTTTTGATGTTATATTTTGCAGTTATTATAGTGGAAACATTACCTTCAAAAGGGGCCACATGCTAAACAAATCAAATGTATGGTTAGGAGTAACTGGTCTATAATTAATAGTGATACTTTATTATGCAAAGTTTTCCCAGAACACCTTGTTTTTTATTTCATTAGTGTCCACACCCTTAGAGACAGGCTCGTGTGCTCACATCTTCCAACAGACAAAGAAAGGTAACCAAACTGTCTGACACTTTTAAATGTAAGCATCGCCATAATGTGTTGCAAACAGAACACAACTTACAAACAAGGTGATTTTATTTATTTGAACACCACTTTCGTTACATTCAGTTTGTTGTGTCAATGTGTGGGAGGCTCTTTCAACATAGGTCTTACTAAAAGACGCCTCGCTGGGCATAAAGACACCCTCCAAACTGGGAGCTGCACTTACCCCATGTCTGGACACTTTAGTGAGTTCCACAGTGCTAATGACTTGCTCTAATGCAAATACAGAAACTGCATGTTTACTGTATAGATTTTCTTCTAATGATTTATTTATATTTCTTAATTTTATTTTCGTAGGTCTGTTCTTACAGCCTGTGGGTATTTATCCTCCATTTATGATTTATGATTTTTTTTTTCTGTTTTCTCTCACAAAGACCTGTAGTGATCTAAACACGTTGTTGTTTTCAATAATTTAGTGACTATAATTCTAGTTCTTCCCTCTTCATCTTTAATATTTCTTTTTTGAGTGCCTGGATTGCCTTCCCTGTTTTTTCCCCCTGTTTTCCAAGAGCACCGAACACATTGTTCATCTACGAGTTTACAGAGCAGTCATCTCTCTTTTTGTCAGTTTCAATCGAGGCTTGACTAATACTTGGACTCACTTGACTTGACTAATGCCTTTTTTTTTTAATTCAAAAGATATCATGATAATATCATTATTGTGAATTTGTTTGGCCACGATGATAATGTAGTGATCTTGTGATAGTCTTAGTGCAGATGAAAAATCTTACAAAATGTTAAAACAAAGCAGGCGTTCCATTTATCATATTTTGTTTTAGCAGCAGAAGTGTCTATTTCGTGATGCTAATAGCAGCAATCACACACGCTGGCTTGTCGTTGCATTAGCAGTAATTTGGAGAGGAAATAGGAGAGAAATGTGTTTGGCTGATTTTACTCGGGGAGCTGTCGCTCCAGGCCAAATAATACCACAACACACATCTGCCTCTACACAGAACTGTTAACTCAAGCTCCCTTTACCCAGCCCAAACACAAAATATACCCTACAACCAACACCATATGCCCTGTTTTTCTTAAACTAATGGTCTGGAGCGAAAAATGGGTCAGAGGTGTATTCCTCCTGAGTCGCCCACATGACAGCAGAGCCATTTGTTTCATTAGATCAGTTTCTGGGATGATTGACTAAATTTCTTTTGGTTTGAGAAATCCTCACCATATGGTGTTTGCACAGTGCAGGGAATCCAAAAACACACAAAGTATGGCAGCAAGGTGTAGGGAAAAGCTGCTGCTGTACCTGCTTGTGCTTCCCATCATAAACAGGTTGTGTTTTATCAATTGCACTTACAAAGACAATACGAGGCTTGTTCCCTGTAGCGTCACTTTATTTTCAACATCAATCATAACTGCAGGGGAGATGCATAAATAATTGATCCCAATCTAACAGCAATATAGTAATTATCAGGAAGACACTCGGTGAAAAAATACAGACAGAATGCAGTAACTACTTTGCTCAGAGTCTTGTTAAAATAGTACAAAGACAAACGTGGTTGTAACGTAACCTTGTGATCCTCAGCCGACACTTTGCAGTGATGTTTAGCCAGTTTATCTCAGGATCTTGGCACTGTTGGAATTGGTAGTTTCCTTCTGTGTGAGAGGCTTTGCCCTCCTAACCTCAATTATCCTCTTAACTTCTCACCAGGTGATGGGGAACAGGTGTACTCACAACCAGTGTGCCTGCAGGGCGCTGAGACTTAAGTCTGCCTTGGAAAAGCTTTCTTTAACGTAAGGAAAATCAATGTTATTTCATCAAAATTCCACTTGAGAAAGCTTATTTACTACGCTCTATCTCCAGCCCAAAAATATTTGGTCCAGCAGCTCATTGTTTGGTCTGTTACTCTGTTGTGATTATGCAGTTATTGTGGAGCACTTCCAGCTAATCAATATATATGTGAGCTCTGTTCTGGGCAATCAGTGCTCTGTTGTGCTGCACTGCACTTTGTTTGTTGGTTACAATGTGCACGAGCTCCCAAAAACAATGAGGAAACATACACTGCGGCCGGTTGTCCTCTATGACCTCATCCACGCCTGCATCCAGCCATCCATCATTTATTCATTCACTAAATCAATCAATGATTCAGTCAGCCAATGCAGCAGAATTCAGATATGTAGGTGGAGCATCAATTGCATCTGAAAACAACAACAAAAGAGTTTTTTGACTGAGAAGATCACTACTGAAAAATGCTTGTGCTGGGACTGAGAGCCCTGCACGGGCATTGCCCTAGCCTGACCCCAGCCCAACAAATGTGAATAAAATGCTAGGTATAATATTTATAATAATAATAAACTATAACAATATTTTTATGCACTGGCCCATGTGTGATCTGCACATATATGGCCACAATGGAAGGAGACAAATTAAATGAGTCAGATCCAAGCCCAGGCTTGGAGCTCTGGAGCCAGAGTCTGTGCAGCAGTGACCAGTGCTGGAGCCACGCTTTTGAGTTCCCGCCCACACAGCTGTCTGACTCGATCACGGACAGAGCTCAGCTGTCAATCATGGCATGAAACCCCCTTTTTATAGGATCAAATAACTAATTAAAACCAAACCGATCAGAAAAATTGAGCAAAGATCAGTGTAATAAGAAGGACCTTACAGAAACTATCTCTGGGGAAAATGTATTTGACTGTGTACTTTGATGTCTTAGTTTGGCACATGTGCTATCTCTTGACGAGGCAGGATTTATGACTTGTACTGCAGCCTTCCACCAGGGGGCGTTCGAGATGCTTTGGCTTCACTTTTGGGGAGCTGTGATACTGTCATTGGCCCTTTGGGTGCCGATGGGCTTGCAGAGCTCCACATGATCAATTCAAGAAACTGGAATGTATTTACAGAACTGGTTGTACAAGACATAAATGTCATTATTATCCGTCATCACCCAAAGATGAAAAGAAGTTTACCTAAGTGTTTACAAGCCTCCTCGCTTATACAGTTTGAGACACATTGCTCTTTGGGGGAAAACCCAATAACTTGTTATCACACTGCAGCTGTTTGTATTTCCATCAAATTTGCCTGTATGCATATTGACTGATGGACTGCAGTGCTGCTGTGTTGATTTTGTCACCATAATGGACCAGCTCAGTGAGCATCCAGGAAGTGTTTACTGAGATTAATAGAAAGACTGTGACAATTTTAGGCCTCCGTGGAATTGCAAATGACAGACAAGGCAGAGCAAGGCAGATTCAGCGAAGGACGCTTTGACGTACGACTGGCACTTGCAAGTGGCTCTTCTCCTGCTCCTCTCACTCTGAGGTTAAAGCTCATTAATCTCAAATGGGAGTCTGTTACTGCAAAATTCACGCCAAGAAAAATCTTAAACCATTTCTTGCTTGTTGTCTGGGATGTTGCAGTTAAAGGGAACCCATTTTGCTTTCCCTTATTTTCATATCTAACATTACAGGTTTCAGACTGCTCTGAATGCAGCATTTCCAACCGATTTTTCCTCTTTTGGCGAGGAGTTGACATCAAGTCATCGTTGATTTCTTTATATGATCATCTGCTCCAGGCACAGCACAACATGCAGCACACCCACCACCTTGGACTGTCTGCATTCGACTGCTCTGCTCAGGATTATGTTCATATTCAGTATGCCTCACACAAAGTGCTTTTTCAGTTTTGAAATAAAGTGAAATATTTTCAGTTTTTCTCCGATGCCCTGGAGTAGCTAACCGTTACTGCTAGTTTGCCACGCACTCACCCGATGTCTTGAACTTCCAGTCCGGGCAGAGTCAGCCGCATGTAGCCTAACTGAGCTAATTAGCAGTTAGAGGCTAAAGTAGCTAGAGTTGTCACGATACCAAAATGAGTAACCACGATACTATACCAGACAAAGTATCACGGTTCCGGGTAGTATCACAATACCGCGCCCCTTTTTTAATTATTATTCTTTTTATGAACTGCAATTCGTTTGTACAAGTTATAAACAGTGTTGGGCATCTTACTTATAAAAAGTAATTAGTTATAGTTACTAGTTACTTTTCCCAAAAAGTAACTGAGTTAGTAACTTAATTACTCCACTATAAAAGTAACTAGTTACCAGGGAAAGTAACTATTGCATTACTCTTTTTTTTTTTTGTTTAAAAATGTCAAAGAATTTGGATTTTTTTCTAAGCAGGGTTGATAAGTCAGTTGCATAGAGTAGAATTGCATAGACGGTACTTACACAGAACTTTTAATATTTTGTAGTGACTCTTTTGTTAATGGTTATAATTCACCAAATACCTTTGGGACATTAATAATAAGCTAAACACTGAATGTTATTATTAGTTAGTAGCTTGTGTGGTAGCTATGACAACAGTGAGCGAGGAGCCTGATATAGATCAGACAGTTCGTCATGTAGTGTCAGCTGATTGTGAATAAAATAATAAACGGCATGCCGTTGCGTTGTCAGAGAGAGAAGAGTGTTTCAGCTTGTTTCAGTGTTGAAAGCTTACTCTACCTTAGCCAAATATCATCGGTTGTCGCGTCCCTCCCTCGTCTCTCACCAAAGAAAAAAGAAAAAAAAACAGCTGTGCAGGTCCTGTACGTGGTTGAGAGCTGAGCCGGATGACAAGGGCTTCAATGAATAGTTTTAGTTTATAACGCACCACATTTAATTGTCGGTAACGGTAACGGCGTTGCAACAATGGGAAAAGTAATTAATTAGATTACTCGTTACTGAAAAAAATAACGCCGTTAGTAACGCCGTTATACTCTAACGCCGTTATTACCAACACTGGTTATAAATACTTATTCATTACTTATAATGTTGTTTGGTGCATAGTAATACTGGTGAAATAAGAATTAGACTGAAACAAATATTGTTATTAGTGGTGCCACTGACGCCGCCGGCGCGGCAGACTCGCCGCTCGGGCCCGGTGCTTCTGCCATGCCGAGTGTGTTGTATCATGTTTGTTATCTAAAGCTGTGCTGCGTGTGCACGGCGAGTGCACGGCGACACAGCTTGTTGTTTTTTTCGCCGTATTTTTTATCGAAGCGGAGCTGTCTTTATGGAGTTCCTTCTTGCC
>JAJHUR010081513.1:0-47015 GCA_027495735.1 Lutjanus campechanus | reverse complement strand
GACTTGTCACACTGTAACCCTGTACACACTGTAAAGCATAAACTGCTTCATCATCTATTTTGTTCTAAACAGAACCATAATTTGCTGAATGAACATCGTGCTGTATAGAAGAAGACTTGAAACTAGCAATTAGTATCTTAATTGGAAAATTCTACAATCAGAGTAAGGCCTAATTTGGATATCCAAATGGAATATCCTCATCAAATTATAATATTATAATATATATAATAAATATTGTCATATTCTGAATACAAGTGGGAAATTAGTGTGCATGTAAATGTAGTCATTGAGAATTCAGAGAAAGAAAGCCGGTACAATCCGAAATAAAAACTAAATAAATACACAAATAAGGCTGAATAAATGGTATTTTACACACACACACACACACACACACACACACACACACACACACACACACACTCTTTTGCTTATGTTAATGAATGTGAATGAGTGTGAGAGAATTAATGGCTGCACCCTCTTTCACATTTGCACCTTTTTATGAGAAAAGGTAGATGTCATATTTCTGAGTTGTGGAAGCATTGGAGGAGAGGATTAACAATAGCTTAAAAAGCTTCATTTAATGTTTCTTTTCCACTTTTCATTTAAAAAAGACAGGATGTGTTTCACGTTCCCCGTATCTTGTCAAGGAGCTTAGAACCGAGGGTGAAAAGCTAATTTGAGAAAGTTAGTTCCATGGTGGTATGTCCTAATACTAATTGTCTTTTCAAAGTTTTTAAGATGTTGTGAGAGAAACTGTTGTCATTAAGCTTTCATTTATTCTAACAAATGCTTCATTATTCTTGGGAAAATTTCAATTTCTGCTCTTAGGTCAACAACCAAGTATCTCTAAATGTTCAAAGCAGAGTTCAAGGAATTATGAAGCAGAATTAACATTTTTATGTGCATTTCTTATTCAAAAAAAAATTATGTTTAATGAATATTATGTTTACAGGCCATGAAAATGAAAAAAAGTGAATAGTTTTCACCTGTGCTCTCCACTACATTTGCATTCTCTGGTCCTGAAGTCTTCACGATCAATGTGAGACTGCTGTCTGTTAACACATCCATCAATACGGCTCAACGCTTCACCTCCTACGCATCATTTTGACTGTCCCACCTGTTGAAAGAGATAGCCAGAGAGAAACAGAGAGGACACAGAGAAATAAAAAGAGACGTGAGAATATGGAAGGGATCGTTAAAGGGTGACTGCCATGTGCCAAATGCAGAATAACAATAACAGCTGTATATATTAGATTTCATTACAACAAAGAGGAGACAAACACCAAGTTGCAGTAATTATAGAAAAAGCTCCACACGTGATAGAGACATCAAAGAAACCCTCGGGGCACCAAACAATCACTCAATTCTTCTCTGTATCACAGATTCGTGTCTAAGATTAATTTAAACTTTGCCAACCAACAAAGTACACAAAGAATCACAGCTGAAATCACTATGGCAACTGTATGCCATACTATCCTATTTTAAGCTTCATTTAACATTTATAGCAGAGTTGTTAACCTATGCGAACCTTACATAGGCGGCTCTGAGCATATTTGTTTATTGTAATTAGCTGACTCCCTCCCTTCTGTGTGCCTCGGCAGCATGAAAACCAACCCGGCTCAAAGAGGACAGATTAAAGAGATGTGACTGAGGCGGTGACAGCAAACTGTGAACACTGACAATACTTTTTACTGTAGCAAGTGATGGTGAAAGTGGGGGTGGGGATGACTGAGTGTGTGTGTGTGTGTGTGTGTGTGTGTGTGTGTAGCAGGATGCAGCGTGCTGAGTGCAATGTAAAAACAAGCAATACATTCGTATGGGGAGAGAGGAGGGGTTAAAGTTTGTCAGCCTGGGTGCATTCTTAGGAACAAGGGTTCAAAAAGGTGGGCGAAGGTTCTACCCAGAACCATTTTTCTTCTGAAGAGCGTTTTTTTTTTTTAAAAGAAAGGGTTCATTAAAAGTTCTTTGTAATATGAAAGGTTAAGAACCCTTTTCATCCAAGGAACCCTTTTTGGAGAAAGCATGGATGTTAAAAGATTCGCCCTCAAATCCTTCGGATGTTACTCATGTTTCAAACCATTTTAGCCAAGATATAGATTTTACTGAGTGGGTTCTTGAAAAAACCCTTGGAATATAAAAGTGATTTGTTTGAACCTGGGTGGGTTATTATTAGCACCCTTAGAAGGTGGAAACCTTCTGGCTTCAATGGTTCCACTCAAAATAGGAGGGAACGTGGGCTGGTTTGCCAGATAGCACCAAGGTTCCAAGAATCTTCAACAGATTCAAGGTTCAAGGATCAAAGCTAATGTGGTGGAAAAGGGCCTGTAGGGATTCTGGGTGGAATATTTCACAGATGGTTCTAGATATAACCTTTTGTGTTGGGCTCTAGATAGAACCCTCTGAAAGGGTTTCAGGTGGAACCAAATAGGGTTCTCTTATGGGGACAAGTGTGTGGGGTGGCATGGAGAAGAAACAGCACATTAACCTGGTGTGATTCCTGAAAGAATAATGATGATACGAGAGACTCTGGGCCACTAAATGATGAACATTTGATGTTGTGGCCTCCTGCTTGTTTATATTGTTTTCTTTTTTCAGCTCCTGCAGTCCTCCTCAGGAGGAGTGGTGCTGCAGGATGACAAATGAGCCAGGGGAGGGGATCTAATAACATGATCTCCTTGTGGTGTGAAAATGGTGGCTGGGAGATTAAGACAGACGGCAGACAATAAGACAAAGGTAGTGTGCGGCTGACTACAAACAACTGCCATCTCTTTCATCCTATTGCTTCTAAATGTCATTAGCTGTTCACTGACCTGAGCGGGAGAGCTACCTGAAGGGAACCCCTGCTTCAGCTTACAGTTGCATACACACCCGGCTCAGTGGGTAATTATCTCATGAGCCATCACATCTGCTCATGTGTGCAGCAGGAACAAGGACCCTGTAGGTAGACTCAGCCAGACCCCGTCCTCCTCTTCATAGGGAAACGCTATTACTCCTAAAGCCGAGGCTTAAGTGCACATGGCATTTACAGAGCTAAGAGATGTTTTTGAGGTCATCTTGTATCAATTCAGCACACTGAGAAATTGAAATTCTACATCTGGCAATAAAAACATCCCCTTCAACAAAGCATGAATTGGAATTGGATACCCCCTTCTGAACTGTCTGACCCAGATGAGCTAAGGCCAGACTTATCAAACGCAACAATCCCAGAGACGCAGAAAAAGTGAAGTCACTGCAGCACCCTATTAGACATCAGCTATAGCCACCAAGCAGTGTGTCTCCAGAGTGGCAGTGACAAAACACACAGCTGGGACGCTGGTGAGGCTACAGAGGTCCTGCCAGAGCTCAGCGCCTGGAGCTGCTTGTGTATGTGTAGCAGGGGACATGCATGTCTCTCTCTCTGTGTGTGTGTGTGTATTTATGACCAATTGCATGTGTGTTACACAAAGCCCCAAGGCTGAGGATCCACAGCATCAGCATCCACTGGCAGAAGCTGCACATACAATCACAGGAAGAGAGAAAGAGGGGCATTTCACAACACTCCCAACACCCCTAATGCCAGCCAGCTCCAGTGCCTCGAATGTGTTTATTTTCCACATTATTCATGATTTTCCTGTATGCTCCCCCACTCCCTCCCTTTACCATCTCCACTACTCTGTCAAGACCTGACGAGAGGCCATTTCAATAATGAAGATGGACTAACTGCAATAGAGAGTGCACATAAATTGGAGCTACAGCCAACAAGCATGTCCAATTTGCCAAGCGGTTAAGCCTGATGTCTGGGTGCAGCTTTAAGAGAGCGCCGCGGCAGCCGTCAACAGGTTTGTGCCGACCTGATTCATCCATCCACATCATTAATACTTCACAGAGGGCACCATCATTTAACTCTGCTGCAGGAAACCGCTTTTTAAACACCACACATTAGGGCACGTAATCACGGTGCACTCATTTCTGGAGCATTCAGCAGGTGCAGGAAAATGGCTCGTACTTCTGACCCCGCCATTGTTCTTGCATGTGCGCCCGGGTTCTTTGCACGATGAGAAACAGAAATAGAGACAAAGAGCAGAGAGTGGGAAAAGCCAAACAGAATGATTAGGATTTGATTTATCCTTTTAAGCCCTCCTCCACCTCCTCCACACACCATGTGTTAATGTGCAAGCTGGATAACAAGATAAGAACATGTTTACTCGCTCTATATGGAACTTATCAGCACCACAATCTAATTCCTGCAAGCCTCTTCCCGCATCCCCGTTTCACTGCATTTCCCCTCGATTCGATTGCATTCTCTCCAATGAAGCAGCAACAAGAGGCATGGCTGGAGTGGGATTGCGCATAATTGCCGAAAATACGAAGCAAGGTCCCACAGCAGCAGTATATGTAGGTACAAAGGGCCCATTGTGACAACAGAGGGAAGGAGTCAGGGGCCAGGGAATAGATCCCCAACAGAGGAGCTCTCAAAGAGGGCATAGCGCCACAGGGAACACTGATCCAAACAGACAGCGCTGAAATGGCGACTCCTCTTTTCAGCACAGGTATACGGTTTCAGAGCAGGTTCACTGCCTGGCTGCAGACAGGCTGAGTAACCTGCCTCACACGCAACTCATGGCAATACTCTTGAGCTTGTAAGCTCGCAGCAATACGTGGTAGGAGTACAGAGAAACACAAATCCAATACAGACGCATGCATGCTGTTTTTACTGACAGACACACATCAGCAGGTATGAATGTATCTTAAAGGCCAGAATTTCTAAATCTGGGAAGAAAGCCTTCACTCAAGACTACAGTATGAGTGGTAGTGAGGGTGTGGGATCCTTTTAATAGAAGTGGAGACTCTCTCATGTCGAGTACATGAATTTGACTTGTACTACTGTTGTGAAAAGGGCAAATATTCTTCAACAATCAGAGAGAAGCTGCAGAATTAAGATTGTAGAGCAGTACTCTGATTGAGGGAGAACATGCATACTCCACACTCCATTCATATCTGAACCGATACAGTACCCATACTGGTACCTGGAATTCAGTACTGATGCCCAACAGTACCTTTTATCGATGCTTAATAAAAAAAGGAATAGACAAAAAATGTAATGTCAAGTCCAAACTTCACAATTTCAGTGTTGTTACATATTTAGAACATTTTGTTATTGTATCCCCCCCCCATCACCGGAGCATTTAACGCTGTTGTTTGTGTCTCAGAGGAAGCACATGCGATATCCTTCCTGTTATGTTGTTGTTGTTATATTGTATTGCTTGCATACTTCCTGTTAATGGTATGCAATTCATGAATATTGGTTTCATACTAAGGTTTCAGACATACTGGTAAATCTCATCTATTGTTGTAGCATACTAAATATCATGTTGGTAAGGAATTTCGGACGCAGCCAGTTGCTGAGTGTTGGCTTACACAAGTAAAAATACTACGCCAACGGTAGAAAAATGCCCAGTTATCCACCAACAACTGGCTAATTAATCACCTGAAGATGTTGGAAGTTGACAATGCCTCACTGAAAGTTTTGTTGTCTGTGGAGGGTTAAGTTAAACTTTTTTGTTTTTAGGAGCTAGCTGTAGCAGCATGCTAACTTTAGCTCTGGCTACTGTGGCAGTGAGCACCACTTGATACTGTGGAAGACTTGGCTTTCAGGTAGGGTGAAGAGGATGAAGAAGACAATAGTACTGTAAAATATGATTTTCTGGCACATTATTAAGTTATGCTACTTAGTTAGTATCCAATTTCAGCATTTGTCCAAATACATGAAACTGGAATTGACCCCCTTTTTATTTCATCATTGGATATTTTAATAATATACTGACAGCCGAAATGAAAATGTCCCCGCTTTTCATTTCAGAAAATTGGTCGTCCTACTTTCAGGCTGTCAAATACAGTAAACTCTTCAGCTTTAAGATATATTTTGTTTTCAAAAATCATATTACAAATATTGCAGCGAGCGATGTCTCCAGCTCGCCATTGCCCTGTGATTTGAACAAGCTGCAGAGGTAACATCAATTTATCTCTCTTTTTCTCTCTATACTTTAAGTTACTCACTCAAACCAGATTTGCTCCCAGGTCCCAAAACTTTGCACCGATTGAATTAACCTGAACTGGTACTCAGTAGTACCAACATAATTTGGTCGGTACCCTTGAAAGTACTGATTTTGGTACCCAACCATACTTCATGGAGACAGGCCCCTGCTGTCTTGATATCTGACAACAGTGCTATCCACTAATCCATCATGCCACTTCATCTGTTTCTCTATCCCTGTCATTAACTAGTTGTTGACATTCTGTTGTTAACTGATAGGTGGACTGTAGAGCTCTCCTCATAGTGCTGCTATTGTCTGTGTTGTGTACACTATCATGTCTCTGTTCCTTCTACGTTGGAGTAGAAGCAGTAACTCTCTGGTTCTCCCCCCTCCATCTCTCTTTACTTCTCCCTCACAAACATGAGCATTGTTCTGCCGAAGGTCAACTGGCCTCCTCACAGCTGATATGTCAGAGCTTTCCTCTTCTGAGGGCACCGACGGACCAAGCCCACCTCAAAGACGCAACACTGGCAGATCAAACACTTTCCATCACCTCATGTCTATTAAATGTTTCACTTGAACATATCGAATAGACCACAGCAGACAGCCAACATGCTCATGTGCCTGCATGAGTGAAAATAACAAGTGTGTTGTCAGTTTTTGTAACTATACCTGCTTGATATGGCTGAAATCAATAGCACAATATTAGTAACATTTTTTGATGATCTTTTATACATTCAGTAGCAAAAATGAAACAGAAGCAGCGTTCATTTGGAGTTGTGTCTGTGGACACCAGAATTAAGCCCAATATTCACTGTCCTTTTAGCTCTGTTTTGGTCTCCACCAGCTCCTGAGGGAAATATCTGGCTCTTTTGCCACTAAATGCTCCATTATGCAGCTAGTCACTAACTTTGTCTTCCATTTAGTGTTTGTCTGGGTAGCGTACAAAGACTTTATCAGAGCATTTTGTTCTGTGAACAAAGTAAACCAAAACAGCTCATTTTTAAACTTAGTCAGTTACTGAATACAAATGGCGATTTTTGTTATTTGTAACATAATACATTGAATTATATAAAACTATAATTAATCTAAATACTAAAATATTGCACCTTATACTAAAAAGTGGATGCAGCTACAAAAATTTGAATTCCACAAATATTCTTTTTTTCTCTATAAACATCTCAAACATGGGGTGAGCAGGGTTCTTTTTTCTCCTGCCAGGTCCGCCATGAAGTGGAGCACTTAAGCCACATGGTTTGTCAGATGCATTTTTCATAAGATAATAGAGCACTGGTTATCATGAAAAGAGTTTCATAATATTAGAAATGCTATATATTAAAGACATAATTAAAAAAGTACTCAAGTAATCCTTGACAATGTAACTATAATCTAATTACACTTTTTTTTTAATAATGTATTCTGTGCTGATTATAGTTACTTATTTTTTGTAATTTGGTTATATAATCCAGTACTATGCAACCCTGGTCAGGACTAAAACTGATGTAAAGTATGTACAGTTGTAGGTGTTTCCTGAGTCATGCCTATGTTTTTGTTTCAAACAAAGCTCTGATTGGCTGACTCTGCCGTGCAGCCTGCTTGTCAGGTAATATTTGTGCGGCAACTGAAGACAAATCTCAATAATTTTGTCTCTGACACATGAGGAGAGCGAGAGAGAGAAAAAAATCATTCTTTATCTGTATATCTTAATTCAATGGTGCTTTCTACATGTGCTTCTGCTGCTGTGCGTCTCCTCTGTCAGCTGTTTGGTGCTGTATTTGATCAAACACCCTCACCTAAAATCCCTGACATGGCCACAGCGATGGCAGAGATATGGTATCCGCTTGAGATAATCATCGTCAATCACAGGCTGCTGAAGAGCCCACGAAGCATCTGATAGGCAGAGATTCACCATGAATCAGGATTATAGAGCTGGATCTTTATCAGCACAGCACAACCTGCAGAGCCAGATCTTGACAAATGTAACCACTGTTACCTCTGAGGACTCAGTCTGCCTCTGAATACAGGTGCAGGCCTTTCAATGTATGTCAAAACCCAGCTTCTTCTCAGCACACAGTACAGTCAATTAGTATTTTGTTCTTAATGAGATCACAGTTCTGCTGTGGCACACTATATGACTGACACACTGGTAGGATTTAATCCTAGCTAAGTATGTGGCCTCAGAGATGAGTGGATTTTAATTTTCATTTACCTTTTAGCTTATATTAGCTTTTTTCAGTGTAGTGTTTACTTAGGTGATCATTTTACTGCCATTTTCAAATTAAAGCTTTTGGTTGTTAACTGACAGCAAATAGTTGCACAGCATGTAGCCTACTGTAATGTTGCTCACGTCATTTGCTTTTAAGACATCTTTTGAAATCCCATACTTAGGTCAGGTGATAACAACTAAACCATCATCTCCATGACAACAAAGCAAGACCCTGAGATGTGGAAGCAACAATGAAGCTGGACCATGGACCTGGATTGTCCAGTTCATATGGTACTAAGAGTGCCAGCATTCATTTCATTCTATTCTCCACCCTGAACAAAATGCACCAACATTAACATCCTCTCCATCCTGTTGTACTGTCTTGCATGACATTGCAGGCTGCTTGCTACTCTGTCTTCATAGGGGCATTACTGATGACACACAGTAACTATTGCATTAGATTGCATTGCATTTTTCAAATGTATTTTAGAGGTATTTGTGGTATTGTGTCAATCATTCTAATTTAATGGAGGGAAGCCTTTACAGATTAATCCTCGTGTATGTAGGCTTTTAAATATTCAACAGATAAGAACTTGAAGGCATACTATGCAGGATTTTCCTAAAAAACAACAACATATAGACTCATAAAAATAATCCCTCTCACACATCACCAGAAGTGTGTGGTGGTCTATCTGCAGAGACCCTTCCCTCTGCCTGTATTTTCTTATTTTGCTGTAATATTACGAGGTAATACTAGAGTTTTATTCCTAACATGGTTAGTTGCTTCTGCCAACTTCCTCCATCACTCTGACGTATCTGACATAACCTGTGTTTTCATGGAAGTTATAGCAACTGGCGACTAGCAGGAAATGCACTGTTACCTTGAAATGTTGCGCATTAGTTTTAATTTAGTTTTTGTGTACATAATGCCTTATGAAACACATGCTGTACATGAGATATAATTTTAAAATTGTTATATATAACTGATAACTGTTTCTCTGTTTATCTTTTGTGCAACCTGAGCTTTTCAACAGCGAGGAGAAGAGGATGGAGCGAGATAAGGAGAGCAGAGAAATAAGCAGAGGGAAGGTCAAGAGTGTGGAAAGAGACAGCCGATTACAATGCATCACATGTGCGCCTCCAGAGACTGCTGCTGCGGCTGCTGCATGTGTTTACAATGCTGCTTCATTCATACATGTACCCATGATCAGTTAAAACAAGGCTCCTGCTTAGAACAAAAAAGTGATAGAGTCTAAATGGGGATGAGGCCCTGGCTGTGGGTGAATGGCAGAGAGAAGAATGGCAATAAGGCAGGCAGTAGGCGAGGTGTTAAAAGTTGATTAGGTTGTTAAAGGTCACATAGTCAGGCCTCATCAGCTGTCCCAATGGAGCACAAGAAGCAGCTCAGGGCCTCAGCACTGCTGCTAATGAGACAGAAGCAATGGCATCCTCACTAACATATGGATATATCCCGCTTCCATATACAGCAATCTACTTATGCTACATGAGAGTGCACACCAGTACCCGGTTAATGTGATGACTATAACAAAAAACATCTTGACTAGCCCAAGGTTGCTATAACAAGAACACACAGTGCAGAGGAAGACTTGGTGAGGCATGTAAAGCTAAATTATTCTATCACAGAAATTTTATGTTTTTCACATGCCTTTGTACACGCACTGGCCATACACGCACACACACATGGGCTAACACACCATAAACTTTCACATTACAGATTCATTTGCAAATCTATGTTTGGTCCACCCACTGCTCTTGAAGGGTCAGTCTTATGAAACGATTGCGTATTTAATGAGGCTCTGCATACAAGCTTGTTCACACACACGCACACACACACATTCCCTTACACACTCATTACATACACACACTGCTCCCACTCACAACAGTTAAAAAGATGCTGATGTATGAGTAACTGCTGATAAAAACAGAAGATGCATCCACCGCCCAGAAACACACAGAGCCAAAAACTACCAATCATGACCAACCCTGCAAACTCGTGAGTGATACACACACATACGCACACATATTTGCATGGCATGCATCGAATAATCTTTCCTGCAACAGCGTAAAAAAAAGGTCAGCCATCAGAGATGCAATTATCATATTTCTAACAGGTGCATTTATTAGAGCTACGCTTGGTTTGCTTTGCTGAATCTAAATCAGGCTGTGAGGGGGGGGGGTCAGGGGCACAGTGATCAGTGTTAATACAGTGACATAATGTCCTGCAGGTTTACATGCCTGCGAAGGCACTCTGTCAATGCCTGTTTCTGCCACAACAATGCCTGTCAGACACATTATGGGTTGAAGTGATCAATATTTTTTATTACCACCACTTTGTTCTACCTCTCTCTCACATAAGCTGCAGAATAATTGACATTTATGCAATTTTCAGGGCCACTGCCTTTCTTTTCTTCACAAATGAGCATATGTGTGTGTCTGTGCATGTGTCGAATAAGCATGTGGTAGCTTTTGGCTCCCCTTAGTGTGTTTGTGTGCTTGTCTTTGTGTTATATATACACGTTAGATATTGTAAAAGGAGGTAAATACTGGAATGGCCTACCTCTTGCAATAAGGAAGTGCCCTACACATCCCCCTTTTAAGACCCATCTCAAATAAATGATGTCTCTGTTTTTTACCTGCCTATGGATTCAGCATGTTTACATCTTCTAATTTTATACTGATGTTCATTAACGTGCGCTGTCCCTATCAAATAAACAAATAAAGATATTATGTGTACACTGTCTGCACATGTGCACGCCACATGCACGTCTGTTCACATAAGGAGTTAAAGTTAGAGCCCTTCATAATGAGAAGCCCTTAAAGGTGAGGCTGGATCACAGAGAAAGGGCATCAGAAGAAGAAGTGATGATGGTCGCTATGGTTGCTGGCCTCCATGGGAGCCAATCACAGCTGAGAAAGAAAAAAAGAAACAGCAGCACATGTAGAGACACATTTATACTGTATCCATTTTAATTTAACCTCTGCAAGAACAGACCTGCCTATTACGGAGACACTAGAAAAAAGGCAAGATCACACTCAATATCAGTGTTGGCTACAACTGCCATCAATGGCTAATCAATAGAGCAGTGCACCTATGGGAGACATGTTCCATTAAGTGTGCTGGTCAGTGTGTTTGCCTGCAGATAGCACTGGTTTATTTTATCCCCAGCCCTATGTACCCCACATGCTTTATTAGCTTGCCCCTGCTTGGCTCCATTGACGTGTATCAGCGGTCACCCCTGGAGTCCTATCAGTCAGCGACTCCCAGAAGACAGAGGGTGAACACATGTGACTCCTGACCTCTGCCCTCTGACCTGGCATGACCCTCAGTTAATTAGGTGTGTGTGTTTACAAAGCATCTGCTCTACTGGATAGTGTGAAAAAAACAGAATCATATCTACAACACAGACACAAATACTATAAATGAGTTATGATGCAGAGGTAGGCTAAATATTGAGTGAGATAACTAACAGAGGAAAAACTGCAGCCAAATTTCAAATATGTTATTGGCTGCTTGAACGAAACAGTGAAAATGTGGGTTTAATTTCCACATCAGGTCTTTTTTTTTTCATTTTCTTTTCTCTTTTGTCAGCACGCACATGTCATCACTACACAGACTGACAAACAGAATGTGAGAACACGTACGTAACACAAGAGCTAGTAATTAATGAAATGACCTCTGAATGCTGCACCTACAGCCGCAGCCCCCCCCTTCTCATCACAGCTACACACACACACACACACACACACACACACACACACACACGCACACACACTAGTACTAGAATAGAAGGCCTGCCTGTAGCCGGTGGAACCTGCCAATTATTCTGTACTTTACTGGACCCTCGCTGCATCGGAGGTGTGATTGGAATAACAACCATCCTCTGAACCACGCAATTCTCCATTCCCTGTAGGGCAGCACACTGAACCAGCAGGGGAGGGAGGAAGGAAGCGTGACGAGATGCTAGCGACGATGAGGAAGAGGATAGGTACGAGACAGAGGAAGAGGAGAAAGCAAAAAGAAAAAAAAAAGCCAAGGATTACATGATGAACGAGAGGAAGGAGGAGGAGAGAGGGGTAGAAGTCAAAGCCGGGGCTCCCTGGCAACATGCAGAGGCAGAGGCAGTGTGAGAGTGAGTGCTGTCTGAGTGACACTCACTCTCATATCCCCCCCTCTGGGGAAATAACCCCCTTAATCCAGCATGCTCTTTCAGATAGACAAGATCACCCTTCTTCTCCCAGCAAGGATATGAAACGCTCCCCCTTGTGATTCAAATACCAGGGATGAGGGCTGGAAATCGAATAGACAACAATGTGACGTGGCACAGCTAGAGAAAGACATCAACGTCCCCATCCCCTCCTCTCTGGCTGCTGACTCGCTGCCACGCGAGGAGACACCAAGTCATTGGTTAATGCTGGAGGAAATGGCCTGCCATTGGCTCGTTTGTTGGGAGGTGGCATAACATTGGTAGAGAGAGACACAGCTCTTGATAGTGAGGTGCCTTTTTTACCAGGTTTTTATAAGGCAAAGAAATCTTATTAAAAAAATATCATCCTCTCACTAGAGCACATTTTGTTGTTGTCATGACATTTCACCTCTGTATTTTGACTAATTTAAGGGTGATTCATCATGAGCTCTTCCATATTGCAGGGTGCTATTTATATTATTGTTACCTTATAGCAGCGGTTCTCAACCTGGTGTGTACTGATCCACATTTTTTCAATTCAGATCCAATTCGATATCTAAATTTGAATATCTGCTGGTACAGATACAGTATTTTCCTCTCAATGTTTATTATTATTATTAGTAGTAAGACTACATGAGGCTGAAACTAAGCTTCAATCTGGAAAGCTTGTGTCATTTATATAATGTAACTTGTGTAATGGCATCCTTCAACCATTGTGGGGCGCTATAAGATTCTGGCTTGAGACATTGACACGTGCAGCTGATCAACTGAGAGATGACCCTCATTTGCACAATTCTCCATGGTGCATTGCTGAGAGTTTAAGTTTTTTATTCTCACGTTGCGGAATGATAATGTTACTGTTGTTGGTGTTTGTAATGTCTGACATGATTTATGATGTGTCTGTCATGCATTTGTTTAGAACATGGTGGTTTATAGTGGTTCATGTTGGTAATTTTCATTTTTGTGCTGGTTTATTATTACACCATGAGTGAGGTGGCTAGTACATTTCTTTGCTCCAGCTGTATCAAATCAGAGAAATTTGGAACCCTTTCCCTAGTATTATATGCAAATTTAGAGTAGAAGTAAAAAGCGCTATTAAGCTGTCAATTCACACTGCTTAGCAAAGTGTTTACAAATAGAAAACACATGGCAAACACGTGGCATTATGAAGTTAGACAGGAATGTGGTTCGGTGTTGTGAGTCCAACACTTAATGAATGCCTTACATCAGCATCAAGCTCTAATACCGATATTGGATCGGATTGGGTCACAAAATAATTTCTGTGGGTCGCCAGATGGCTGTAGACAAAAAATAAATTAAATAACATATTGTCACAAGCAGCAGGGAATTAGAGCTAGGAATTCAGCTATCAGTGACATCAGCCCCATCAAGATATTCAACATGAAGTTCAAGCCCCCAAATATATGTAAAATACAACATACAACAACACAAGAAGAATGCAGCATTGTGAATTAACGAGAAAAAGCAACGTCAAGTCCTGAAATTTAAGTTGATCAGCTGTTCATACCATTCAACTGGCTGTCAATGTAAAGCTAAACCCGTTATCCCGAAATCAAAAGCCCACTACTCTGAAAAGACACAGTTGGAGTTCAGTGACTTTCAGCTTTACTGCCAGCCAGACTCTGTTAACATATTGCTCAATTTAACCGTTTTACACATCTACTCCCTCTAAAAGGAGTAGACTATTCATAATTTCTTAATAATTCCTATTAATGACTCATAAACAGACACTAATTCATTCAGCAAACGTTCTGCATTAATTTGAACTCTAATTAACGTGAACAGGAAATCAAAAATACAAGTTACAGACTGAAATAGAAATTTCAATGGAGAACATACCTGCTATAATATTGTTGTCTGAGAAGCGAGTACTTAAACTTGGCATGTTTTCTTAATCTCTGATCACATATCATAGTCATTTAATGATTTATTACAGTAAATATATTAGAGATTTCTCCTTTAATATAGGACTTTTACAATTACAATTAGAGTGCCGATCGCTTTTCAGACTGCCAACTATTAACTTTGTACTTTCATTATTCATTAGTAAGCTGGACAGTCATTGTTTGTTTTATTTAAATCTTATTTATGTTACAGTATTGTGTTGTGTATTATAATGTGGTGTGCGAGGGGGGGGTTCTAACGTAACTGGCCTAAATACGCAGCTCCTTTGCCTTGGTTTCTGAAAATCACTTACTCTATCCTTCCTGCTGTTTTTAATGCCTGGTCCCTCTTAGTAATATCCTTTTTAATAAGCACACACAATGTGACAAACACTCGCAGACAGAGTTAATTAACAGTACACAGCACTGGACGGACCGAGGAATCAATAAAGTGAAGGCGGGCCCGGTCGCAGCAGGCCAAGCGGCAGGACCCGCCAACCACGCAGCCTTTCAGTGTAAACCGAGGGAGGTCTTTTTCTCCCCATACTGGTAAATCACTCCACAGCCAGGCTGCTTGGCACACAGAGCGAACTGCAGTGCTAGGCCGACACAGTGTGATATTATATTAGCATTACAAAGGCTTTCCCACCATCTGTGACACGCAGTGGAAAAAAATCACTTTTCTGTTTCCAAGCCCTGAGTGCTGATGTTTCCATAGGTTCTGTGAAGAGGGCTGATGGGAGTGTGGCTGCAGGGATGACAAACGAAACATGCATTTATTACAGTTGTACAGCCTCTCTGGCACGTGTGATTCACCTCTAGTACAGTACAGTATGTACAGTGCAGTACACGTAGCGCACTCAAAGCCTCGCGGTTATTCTAAGCCTTTTAACTTCAGTTCAGGGTTAACAAATATGGATATTCACCGCCATTATAAACCTATTAATGTTACAACACTGCACTCTGTGGCATTTCTACTCTGATTCAAAGAAGATAGGCCAGGTTTATGATCATTTCTAGCCCAGCGTATGATAAAAAAAAATCCATAAAAGTGCTGTGTTCTCCTCGGTGAGAGCAGATAGAGTTCTGTGCTTCACTCAGCGGCCTAGGGGAATGAATAGACTTGGCTCATCCACACAGCTCTCCTTGCTTTCCACTGTAGCCTGTTGTCACTAGCCCCTGGTCGTACGCCAGTCGCCTACTTGGCAGGGAGAGGTGCTGTACAAAGCAACTGGCAGGTCTGGTAAATAATGCTGATGGAGTGTGATAGAGAGAGAAGCATCTCCTTTATTCCACACAGCTACTCTATCTGTTTCAGCACAGAGAGAGGAGAGACAAATGCCGCCTGCTTTTTTTTCTCCAATCCATTCGACTGTAGAAGCAGGAAAAAAACCCGACCTACCTACCTAGCTCCTCTTTGTGTTATCTTTCATGATGTTTGCCAGCTTAAGAAAAACCAATAGCCCTCAGCCAATGGCTTACCAGAATACAGAGCACTGCAGGAGCAGACAACCTGCCAACAGCTGGGATTTACAGTCGAAACTTCATGCATACAATTACACAGATGAAGGAGGGACAAGTGGACAATAGCGATGCAGCGTTGAGGGGAAACACTCAGCCAGGCAATCATGCAAAGCCCTCTACTTAGTTAGTGAAACAGGAAAGAGGGAGCGTGGAAGAGACAGAGACACGCTGTATGACTGACTGCAGAGTTCAAGCTTCAGCATCAACAGAGAAACATGATCACACTCCTCCTGTGTGAATACTCTGACTTCTTCAATAATGCTGTCTGAATTAGGGGAGCAAGCAAGAACAACCTTAAAGAGACAGTTCGCTCCAATATCAAAAATACATATTTTTGTCCTCTTACCTGTAGTCCTATCTGTCCATATAGATTGTTCTGGTGTGAGTAGCTGAGTTCTGGAGATATCAATGATTGAGATGTCTGCCGTCTCTGAAATATAATGGAACTAGATTGTACTTGTCTTGTGGTGCTAAAAGCATTAAAAAAAATACGTTCAACAGCAGTGTCTTTCTTTCCGGAAATCATGACCCGTTTACTGAGGAGTTTCATGTAGGAACTATTTTCTCTCTACCAAACACCAACTGCATCATTGCACAGAGTTAAACGTGCATCTACTCACGGATGAGAGGCTGATGCTTGTGACAGTGCAGGATGTAAACATTAATGGCACCATTCAATACTAAATTCCAACACGTAAGGAGTAAATCTCATCAGTGAGATGAGATGTGCCAAGATTAAATAATGCTGGTGGTTGGCTTTCTAACATTACAGTACATGTCACAGAGGCATGCAGGAAAATCACTACTTTACGCCTAAAGACAGGGATCATTTTGGTTTTTTAACCACCACATTCTTCCTTTAAAGTGAGTAATTGTACTGGCATGTGTAATGTCTTTTTCTTTTAGTTAAAATAGATTTGGAAAGGGACAAGTTAGGGTATCAGTGCCAGCACCAGTCTTGAAATTTTTTTAACAATACCCAGTCATATGCAGCACTGAGTCTTTGTTGCTCTTACTTTTGCTATTGTTATTGATGTGTGTTTTTATGTTGCACTTTATGCTGCAAATCAACTGCCCTTTGAGAGAAATTAAGGTGAAGTTGAAACTTGAGCTGTAATGTCTACGACTGATATCTCCAAAACTCTGCAGCTCACACCAAAACAATCTTAATGGATAAATAACACAATACAAACCAGAGGAAAAATGTATTTTTTGATTTTGGGGTGAACTGTCTCTTTAAGTTCACTCATTGTAGCAAAGCTCTGCAGCGTATTTTCAAACACTGTTGTAGGAGTTTGTGTATGTGGATTCACATATGCTGAGGCTTTGGCAGAGCTGAACCATGACCAGAAATGCCCCATTAACGCTGGTCATTATCATTAAAATGACGTCCAACCATCACACTTTCATCATTTGAAAGGAGTGAGCCCTGCATAATAGGGCTGTAAATATCAATACACTTGAGCATCACAATATTATGTTTTGTGGCACTGTATTGATTCTCACTGTATTATAACACTGTGATAAAAGCAAAGATTCAGTGGTTCATATTGTGCTGTGTTGTGTTGTGCTGTGTTGTGTTGTGTTGTGTTGTGTTGTGTTGTTTTTGAACCCACGACTGCAAGTGTTGTCTGTCTTTACTGTTCCGACTGCATGAAATAGCAAACTTTTAAAATTGCACTTTTAATTTTGGTTCTGTTAAGAATCTTTTTCATTCAAAGAACCCTTTTTGGAAGCAGAGTTCTCCCAGGATTGTCAAAATCCTTGAAGAACTCTTCCATCCACAATTTGTAAAGGGTTCTTTGTAACTGAAAATAAAAAGGTTCTTGTGTTTTTATAAAACCACTGGAATATAAAAACATTCTCAGTAGAACTCCAAATTAAACCCTTGGGATATGAAAAGGTTCTCAGCAGAAACCCTTGGTTAAGTTCTTGTTAGCACCCCTAGAATGTGGAAAGTTCTGGATAGAACCCCAGGAAAGGGTTCTGGAACCATTACACAATATAAGGGTTCTCTGTAGAACCTCTCATAAGGAGTTGTAGGTGAAACCTTTCACGGATGTTTCTAGGCATAACTCTTTATGTTGGGTTGTAGGTACAACTCTCTTAACCTTTTACCTCCTATAAGGTTCCACTTGGAACCCTTTCAGAGACTTCTACCCAGAACCCAACATAAAAATGGTTCTACCAGGAACTAAAAGGGGTTTTTTATGGGGAAACACCAAAGAACCATTAATTTCTATGAGTGTGTGACAGTTTTCCAAAAATGTTATTAAAAATAAGAAATATATCGCCTTGCTTACAGTATACCACAATATATCACAATATAAATACATTTATATATAAAAATATATATCACTAAATCTTCTTGCATGATTCTCTACTGCAGAGTATTTGTGCACACACTCCGTGAAGTTCAGTAGGTGAAGGAAGGAAGCATGAACACTTATCAGAGGAAGGGAAAAAACACTCTGTAAATGACAGCACATGATCCCTTATCAAGCCTCTGTGCCAACCTGTAATCCATATATTTGGATGAATACAGTGCACTTGTGGCCCTCTGTCATCTGATGTGGATATTAACTGGGCGTATTACTGCATATAAAGAGCATATATGGCTCAGTGGCGGTATATAAAGCCACTCTCATCCCTGTAGAAGTGAGGAAAGGTCAATGAGGTTTCCAGCCTGGTGTAATATTCCTGTCATCGAGTCTAATTCTGAAAACACCTGTAGATGCATCCAGCCTCCTCCCTTTCACTAGGCATAATTCGCATTAGCATATGGCCCAGAATATCCAGCCTGGTGAAGCAGTCAGGAAGACAGCCCGGTGAGAGCGAAGGTAGCGGGGTTAGCTCTCTTGTCAAAACCAATATCCACCTCTTGAAGACTAGACTGGGGAGCGGCAGCCAAAATCATCTGCATAAAGGAGAGGCACTAAAATCACCTCTCATAAAATACGACAGGGGAGCCAGCTCACACTGGTTAAAGCATGATGAAAGGAATGGAATCCAGCACAGCTCCCTGTCTGTGGATAATCAAACAACCCTGGCGCTAAAAGCATGGCATTCAAATTCAATTGTGAAAGCTGCTGCTGTCTGAGAAAAAGGAAAAAGACGCGAGAGAAAAATACATCCCTGTTGTTTTGAACTCGGTGGGAGCTTAAAAGATGTGTTTTATAATGCCTCCCATTAGAAATAAACACACAAACCCTAAAACCAGAAAAATAGTTAACAGTACACTTGGCATACACTGAAATAAATAAAGAAAAAAAATGCAACAGCAGTAATTGCATCAAATGATGATTGATTGGTAATGCAATGAACACAATAAAGATTTATTAAAGTGTAGGCAGCAGCGTGATCTCATGATGTCTTCAACCTGCAGCACGACAGCCACGTCTAATCCCCAAGGAAACAGCAGTACATATTAACAGCAGACGATGACAATATATCACATGGATTATCACATAATGTCAATGCACAACAGATCCTTGTCACTACAAGCCCATCACCTTGTACAGCTGAAGTGGAGGACTGAAAGGAAAAAAATATGCCTTTAAACAGTGGTTCTCAAACAGGAGACCCAGGGACCCCGAGATGTACCCGACACTCATTATAGCCTGCATTTATTTTAGGATTAGATTTTTAGCAGTCATTACTTATTTACACAAACTGTTTCATTTGCGCAAAACAATTTGGTTGAACTTCATTTTATAGAACACCAATAAGATACAGATAAGCCGTACAAATTAGATGAAAACTAGAAATAATAAGCTCATTATTAGACAATATTAGATCCTTTTTTAGACTCTTATTAGAGGGTAATTACAGACACATTACAACAAAACAGTACTGTAAACTAAAGAGTAATGTGTCCCTAATTACCCAAGAATAAAGTTTAATGAGGCTCTAATAAAGGGTCTAATGATGAACATCTAGTTTTGTTTAATTTGATACGAAGTGTGTACTATTAAGTGTATAGTGTCCAATTACGGTATTGCTGTGTTACTTTACTGTTACATTTTTTTTTTAAAACATCAAATTGTTATTATTTTGATTGATATTGCAATTGCGATATGATTTGTGATGTTAGAGGGAATGATATATTTTTCAATGAAAATGAGAATAATGGTGTAAAACATATTAAAATGATTGTGGAGTGTCTTTTGCAGGGATCTGTACCAAACAAAGATATTTTCTTCAAGGAGAAATGTGTAAGTCCCTAGCGTTCAAAAATAAGTGCTGAGGTTGAAATAGCGAGTTGAAGGCAGATGGTATATTAAATAAGTTGAATCTTTATTTCAGATATGATCTACGGTTGAACCCTCCTCCCAGGCTGCAGGGACACTGACCTGACACAAGCACAAGACAAGCGCAACTCTGACAATAACAATTGACGACGAGTTGTTGATCGGTTGTTTATAACTGTCATTCGCTTGTCGATGTTAAGTTAAGCCCGTTGTCCTGAAAATTAAAGCCCACTGTTGTGAAAATACGCACTCTGGAGTTTGAGTCCAGTGACTGTCTGCCAGAATCCATTAATATTTTGCTCAATTAAACTGTTACAAACATTTACTCCTTCTCAAAGATTATTAATGATTTCTTATGATTCATAAACAAACCCTTACTCATCCGGCATCATTCAGCATTAATTTTAGCTCTAATGTACGTGAAATGGGCAAACAAAGTGTTTTAATTTAGCATTTTTCCTTAATCTCTGCTGAAATATCATGGCTGTTTTATGATTTATTACAATAAATATTTTATATATTTCTCATTTAAGTCTGTAGAATATGGTTTGTAGACCAGGAAATTTAATTAAAAATGGTATTTTGACACACAATTTGCTTTTATCAAATATTGCACTTCTTACGATTTGAAAATTGAGGTAGACCAGATTTGATAAAATTATATTTTCTGTCCTGTTAGGGGTCTTTGGCTGAGAAAAACAGGAGATCAGTTGCTTTAAAAGAACATCTGTAATCCTTAAAATGTAGCTGGTTAACATATATAAATGTATCTATGGGGTAAAATAACATCAAATCACATCAAAGAGCTGCACACGTTCACTGACACAACAGCAGGCTTTTACACTTGGACTGCAATGTAGTGGTGCGGCAAAGCAGCCGAGGCACCAGAGAGACAGTATGAATGCCTTATTACAGTGTGTGAAGTGGAGCTGGGAGCAAGGAGGGAGGGAGAGAAAGAGGGGAACGTCTCAGTGACAGAGGCAGAGGCTGATGAAAGCCCCGCACAGAGCAGTCGAAAGCGCCAACACATGACACAGCTCATAACTGCTCACCATCCAGGACAGGATCGCATTCATGTAGCCCTCTCTCCTTCATGTATATTTAAACACTCGCAGCTCCAGTTCAGCTGAAAACAACACACAGATATATATATTTATATATGTGAAATACCAGAGCATAGCTGTGAGCTGAAAACGGCGAAGAAGAAGGAGCCGCGAATGACCCCAACATGGAGAGATTTGTCTTTACGTCATTGTTTCGTTTTAATTAATAGAAAAACTGAGCAGGCTGTAGTGGCTCTGACACATTAAGACTGTGTGATCTTCACACATGGGTGTATCTTCAAGGCCCTCAGTGTGTTTGTGTATGGGTGTCAATGTGAGAAAGTGTGTGGGCGTATTTGCTTGACTATATCTTTGTGTAAGAGAGAAAGAGAATGACGACGGTGATGAGAGCGACTGAGCGAAAAAGAGTACGGACATGAGGGCTGAGAGAGAGAACATGGTGCTGATGGCAGACAGAGAGAGAATGAGGTGGTGGTGGTGGGGGTTCTCTGTGAGCCCAGGGGGTAGCTAAGATTACAGATGTACACACAATGTTCTGGAGCACAGGCCAAGGGCTGAATAACAGAGTGTTGCTGTTTCTCCAGAGCTGCTTGCTTCAGCTCACTCTGTGCCGTGTTCTGCTCAATGCCCAGGGCAGCCATTCAGAGACGCTCCCCCCGTCGCAGCACAGATCCACTCTCATATCCCAAATAGTTCTTCCAACAGGACAGAACGGCACTGCTGCTGTTATCGATGATCACCCAGGGTAGAGAAATCCAATGAGAAGGCTCACCACTGCAACATTATTTGTCATTTCTAGCTGGCTCTTCCTTTACGACATATACTGTAGGTTTCTCTATTATTGCTGTTATTACGTTCAAATGTAGGGCAGTAGGTAATTGCTCCTCTTTACCCTCTTTCCATTATCATTGTCATTACAAACAGATCACAGTGATGCTACAATTATCTCAACTGAATGTAAACATCCAGGCTCATGTTAGTCAAGTTAAGGGCGAAATAACCCGATTAACCTGGATTATATATAAATCTTGTGAATTACTGTGGCATGTGGCATGTATGAAGCTTAAGCAAACTTCTGTCTGCACACATGAGCATAAAGCTTCTCTCCACACATGAACATTAGGTGCATTTACATGGCCCCTTAAAAAATAATCAGAATCAAAGTCCATCATGTAAACACCTCAGTCAGAAGACACTGGCCTGATCCGGTCTGATCAGAAGGAATTTTCAATCAGATTAACAGGGATGGTGTAAACCTTTGATAATTCATTCTATAGGAAAATAATAACCATGGAAACACTCATTCCGATTGTTTCTCTCTAATCGGAATAAAGATATTCCTCCTTTGCATATCTGCCCCATGTGGGGTTAGGAGACGTGTCAGTTTTCAAGGAGAGACAGAAACATGAGGATAGCAAAACAGAACTGGACTGTAGTGGATACAACTTTTCTCTTAGAAACATTCAAAGATTAAAAGATGCTAATATTGTTGCCAGGATATGATGTAGGCCCATCTTGAAAATTTAAACACTTCTTTTTTTTTTTCTTTTTACTTACTGGCGGTTGGCAAACCACAGCAACAACAACAGGTGGAAGAAGTTTGTGCTTGTCAAAAAGGTTATATTCTGATTAATGCTTTGGGGCATGTAAACGCACATATTACATCTGATCACTTTTTTTTTTAGCATCCATGTAAGTTGGAATTTCTTATCACAGTGATTTCTTTCAGATTAAAGAAACACTGTCCATGTAAATGTAGCTATGTGCGGAGGTATTAGCCTTTTTGGAGTAACAGCCACTAACACATTAACAATAGAGGGTATGCATGTGATGTCACAGTATTTAGAAGTCAGTGTTTACACCCACTGAGTGGCATAAAGACTACTGAGCGGCAGCATTCAGCTTGAATGCTGCGAAAAGACAAAAAACATGTCTAAAATGGGAAAGAGCTGTTGTGCGATTGACTACAAATAGATTAAACAAGAACCCTGAGCGTTATTTTTACAGACTGCCGAAAGCTAAAGACGAGAGAGGTAAATCAGATACGACTGGAATCCAGGCATTGAAACATGCATTTACGGTTGCCATTTTATGTAAGGTTTTATTTTTGGGTAAATCATGTCTTAAGTTATATACTATATTGATGAACATTCATAGAAGCATTTTTTTTTGTCCTCCAATAGTGGAAACAGAATATTCACAGTTCACATAATCCATTTTTTAAGCGCTTGAAGATTGAATCATCATTAAGGTGTATGACCCAGCAACGTGTTCTCTTCCCAGCTCGTTACATACCAACGACTCGTCACCACCCTTCAGTGTGTGAGACTGAAGCAGAAGGTACCCTTTAGCTGCTGCATCTGATGTGGTCAGAAAGCAGTTTTTATCACGTGATTAGAACTGTGAAAAGGTTGTAGTTTGGTTAGGTTTTGGCACAAAAACTACATGGTAAGGTAGCTTTGTGTTCTACAATCGCACATTGTATTGTCCATCCTCTCTCAACTGAAAACATCAACACTGCTGCATACAAACATGGCTTTACAATGATGTAATAAAATAAAAAATATCTGTACAGACCTGTCCACATACAACCATAATCAGGCATATATATGAATGTCAGGCAACCTGATTTCTGGGCACATGTCAATGTCCATGGACCACCGTGTCTTTGGTAAATTGTAATGATCACTGTCGAGTCCAACTGGCCTTAATTTATGCAGACAATCGATCGTTTTACCCATTTCTCCTGCTAAAGGCAGCCATGGTGCAGGATGTTTTGCCAGTGAGTGCGACTGAGGGAGCATTTATAGAGGGTACACATTATCGTAAGTGCCCACCCTCTATAAACAAAAAAACAACAATAATAATCTTTCTTATCTTAATTTGTGACACTAAAAAGATATATTCTGCAGGCTGCAACAAACTCTTCTACCACCAAACCCGATCATCACAAAATAAAAATGATGTACGGAGGAACTTTGCTATTAGTCATGTGAGGCTTTAATTGCTTCCCCCATTAATTGAGTTATAATGTGCATGTAAATACAGACTGTCTCCTACTATTGTTTGAATTTTGAACATATTCACTAAGTATTGGAGGTGGTACAATGTCAAAAAACAGGGTACAAAAACTTTCATCACTGTGGCTGTCAGTTTGACAGTAATGTACTGTGCAGTGACAAAAGGGACAAATTCTGTACAGTGTTTTCTCTGGGTGGTAATGGCAGAGGTAGTGATATCAAAATATGGCTTTTGCATACTTGTAGAAACACTGCTGTCGGCAAGTTCTTTTGCAAATGAAATATGTCAAGCGGCTTGACTGTTAATTTCATTTTTGTATTTTCCATTCTCTCTCCAATCTGCATTTTGTTTACAGTTTTTCTGACAATAAACTGAGGGAAAATCTGCACATATTGTTGCGAGTTGCTCACAAACAGACACCCCCCAAAAAAAGAGAGAATGTAAAACTCATTTTGCAAACAGTTATTTACTTGAAATTATAGAGATCAACACTTCAAACAGGTACCTGACTGCAGATCATGCTGACTGAACAGGTGTTTCAAATCAGGGCAATAGACCTAAGAGGCCTAAGATATAAATATCCACATAGGAAGAAACCAACATACACAAACTACAAAAATACAGACTGAAAGTCAAATTAGGGTAGGAGTCCACAACATTTATTTTATTTATGGGTTAATTTTAGCTCAAACACTGAATTAAGGTTCCAGTGTGTGAGATTTAGGGGATTTATTAGCAGAGTATGACAGAAATTGAGTATAATATTCATAAGTGTAGTGTTTCATTAGTGTATAATCACCTGAAAATAAGAATAGTTGAGTTTTATTACCTTAGAAGGAGCCATTTGTATCTACAGAGGACATAGGTCTTCTTCATGGAGGATGCCATGTTGCACCCCCATGTTTCTACAATAGCCCAGAACACAAACCAAACAACACTGGCTCTAGATACAGCCTTTGGCATTTTTTCATAGCCAGTGTAGTTTCTCCTTTGCATGAAAAGGGAGATTGAGTTGAGGTGTTTGTAATCTGCAAGCTCACAAAGTCCTACACCACGTGTGGACCAACCAGGATTTCAACGTTCATTTTCAGGTGAAAACTGATTGATATTCAGTCTTTTCAACTGGCTGAAATGTGATTAAAACATTGTGTCACAAAAAAAAACAAATTTAAGCAACATTTAAGCAGTAACCATAGTTGCTTGTTAATGTTCTTTCAATGGAAAAATGTACACCTGTCCAAGGATTGGCCTCTCAAGTCGATTGTCCTGATCTGACACATCAGTTGTAGATGGCACAAATGTCAGTTGACTGTTGCTTAAACTGGGCATGAGACTATTCCGACGTGGACGAAGTTATAATTATAAAGGGTGTGTCAGCGAGTAGGCTTGTTGCTGCGTATGAGTAAGTGCCACAGAACATCTGACACACAAAAAAGCTGAGCCCGATACAAGCATGATCACTTGCTGCTCAGAAAAAAAAAACAGAGTTTATAGCATCAGAACAGCCTGAGCTTGGCAGCTGCTCCAAACAGCCTCACTACTTACTGACTGATAACATCACAGGTCAGAGCCAAGTGGAAAACACAGAGTCGGTTCAGTTCAGAAGAGCTGCAACGTGCAGACCTCTGACCAGTTAGCTGTAATGCCATTTCAGCAGGGTTTAAAATTACTTTTTTTTTAAAATCTCGTCAGTAAATTAATCCAAATGTCACAATATTAGAGTAATAAAAACTTGATTACTTTCCAATACTGTTGGATTATCTCAATATAAAATTTGGTGAAACTGTTGAGCCTAATATGGTGTTTTTAGGGCTGCAACTAATGATTATTTCCAGCATTGATTAATCGCTTGATCTTCAAATGTTCTGTTTTGTCCACAACTCAAAAATATTCAGTTTACTGTCAGAGTAAAAAAAATTAACAGTTAAGAAGCTGGAATCAGAGAATTTGCGCCTTTTTTAAATTTCAAAACAACTCAAAATGATGAATCAGTTGCAGCTCTAAGTTTTTTATGTTTGTTGTTAGGTTTATTAGTTTGTCCACCTTGATTGATTGATTGATTGATTGATTGATTTAAAGACAAACAATGGCAAAAAAAAAGTCCACCCAGTGAGGCATTCTCCTAATCCTACTAATAATCCCCATTTTTACTAAATGTATCTGTAATCTGAAAACGACAGGCTAACCGAGCTAATGGCATTTAGCTGTTAGCTAAGTTACCTTAGCAATAAGTGAATTTATCTTTCCATCAGGAGACTCAATGAATGACTTCAGTCCTGTATTCCCTGTCTGTCCCCGAGGCTGTTTGTCCCACTGACCCGTCGTGTTCACTGGGAGGCTGCTGAGCCTGACTCTGTCGCCCGTTAACGGCAGCTAACAGTCACTGTTAGTAAGCTAGTAAGCTAAATCCATCTATCTATCAGGAAACTGTAATTTTAAAAAAAAGACAAGAGTTGAGGACATCAGCGAGGAAACCTGAAAATATTTTCTCCATAAAATGATCCCGTTTCACTCAAATCAGTGAATAAAGCCTGGACCCCAGAAACACTCCAGTCTGCTCTGGTGAACAGGTGAATTCTCCTTCCATGCTCTGCTCTGTCAGTGCCTATTTTTATGTTACATTGCAGAAAACAAATTAAATTCATTGTCAATGAACATTTTACTGACAACTTTCCTTTATTTTATAAATATAAAACGTAATTCAGTTGGCATTACGTTCTAATCAAGACATATCTGCTGGTGAAAATGAGTTCTATATACTGTAATTTATAGGAGACAGGGCTGCTGGTCTAGCATGAAATTCTACTTGTGTTTCTGCATTGCCTGTTATTTTACTATTGTAAAACACAAGGCTAAAGATCTATTTGGCATGGCATTTGTTGGTAGAGGCACAAATGCAAACCTCTCCCGAATCACATAAATATCTTTAATGTATGTCAAGCCTTCACAGTTAAGCTTTAATTGAGTTCATGCTCATCAAAATTCTATTTTTAATGTATTTATTACATCTGTCTGGTGTCTGGTTAGGTCAGGTCATCCTGATAGGATGTAGGCACGTTTCCAAAGCATCGTACAACTATACATGTCCCATCCACGAAAATGAAAACACAAATCTATGCACTTTTCTGCACATCGAAGCAAATCCAACAAGCTCATACTGTGCAAGTCACAGGCAGTATTGCAGTCACAAAAAAATGTCAGGACAATTTTCCTCAAACACAAAACTACAAACATCATTTCTTATAGATAAAAGAAATAATATTTTCCAAGATGAAAATTGATTTGTTATGGGAAAAGCAGAAATGTAATCATGTCAACTGCTACAATAAAACGGAGCGATGCTTTCACACAGGATATGGGTGTAGCTGTTGTGTCTTGTACTGTATTCTTATTATGTAATTGTGCGTAAGTGGTGTTGATTTGTTATGTCACTATGTATATTTTATATAAACCCTGGTGGCTGGTGTGGCCAACAAACAAAGAGAATATTATGATATGACAAAATGAACGAAGACTGCTTGTTACTCATTTTAATAATCAAAAACTACAGACAGCAACTGTGAGGGCATCCCTCTCTTTTAAAATAGTGAATCATAATGCAAACAAAAAAAAACATCATCTGTTTTTTAAGTTTTTTCAGAGTGTTTATATTCCTCAGTTCTCTCATAAGAGAAGCCAACCTGGACGGTTCTCAGGAAACTATCGCCTGCTTTTGAATGGGCTGAGAGGAGCTGATTTGATTGGCTGTTACTGAAGCCACCCTGCTGATAATTCATTCCTCACCAACAATCATCCTGTTGCAGCCCTCTGTGGACTGTGTGGCACTGATCTCTGGCAGGAGTGGCAATGAATTACAACTACAAGTCACTTCTTTAAGTACTTGTTCTTTATTTGCATCTGTATGTGTATTCATTCAAGATTATGTATGCATTGTACTTTATAATGAACATGTTGCTTTTAAAATTAAAATTCACAGCTGAGTAGGCCTGTAATTGACCCTTCCTAAGTCCAGTCTCTTTCTCTCTTTTGGTCTGTGCTCCAGTGACAGTTCATAAAGCTTGGTACCTTGGCCAGCTTTCTCCTTTCCTGTTTCCTGTACTTTGACATGTTATGTCCTAGGCTCATCTATGTTGAAAAGAAAATGTCATTTTGAGGCTGGTTAAGAGATGTCGCTGGGGGACTTGTAAGCATACTTGCCAACAATCCTGATTTTCACAGGAGACTCACAATTCTCCTGTATTTCTCACATTTCTCACATCTCATTTTCATTAATACAGCCAGTTTCTGACACTGTACAATTTCTGTACAACAGTCTACAGTTTCCACCGGACAACAATACAGCTACACCAAACCAGAATTCCTAAGAATTCCTGTTTCTTAAAGTGATACTCCACCCTGCAAGAATAAGCCATTTTGTATGTATTCACCACTATGCCGATATGATGATAAGTGAAGATCTTCAGTTCACCAAACAATCCTGGAGTTTTAGGAGAAACAGGGTAGCAGCCTCATCCAGTACAATGGCAGTGAATGGTGGCCACGGATAAAACGTTAAAAATAGCACACAAAACAAACACAAAATATCTCCATCCTGCTTGTGTGGTGTAATCCAAGTGTCCGAGGCGAGACCGTATATATCGTAATGGACGCACGTGCGGAAGTCTCGCGAGATCGACGCCATGTTTACATCCTACCGGCTACATGCAACAGCTGATATTTCAGCTAAAAACATTGCGAAAATGGCTTCTTTTGCGGTTAATTTTTAATGTCGCAGCTTGCGGACACTTGGATTACACCACACAAGCAGGATGGAGACATTTTGTGTTTGTTTTGTGTGCTATTTTTAACGTTTTATCCGTGGTCACCATTCACTGCCATTGTACTGGATGAGGCTGCTACCCTGTTTCTCCTAAAACTCCAGGATTGTTTCGTGTACTGAAGATCTTCACTTATCTTCACATCGGAATAGTGGTGAGTACATACAAAATGGCTTATTCTCACAGAGTGGAGTAACGCTTTAAATGTTTTAAAGAAAAGGGGTATGCATTTTGTAAAATCTGCCACGTCAATTTTCTTTTAGGGGCTGGGGAAGAGGCCAAATTAAAGAAAGAAAATGATGAATATTAGTTTATATCGGTGATTTATACAAGCTCATGCTAGAGGGATGAATTATTCTGTAGTCTTTCCTGAGAATTAAAAGTAAAATCAACCTATTCAGCATAAAAATGCTGTTGCAGTGAACTGATTATTTTGTCATCTTCATTCTGGCAGGATACAAAGTCTCTGAAACTCAGTGTTTTTGGTATCAAACCCCCCCCCCCCACCCCCCATGTTTGAGGTTTTAAGGCTGGCAAGTATGTCTGTAAAAGTGACATATATTCAGATCTTATCTTATGAGCTTAGTTTAGCTAACTAGCTTGCTAATGTATACTGTAGATTAGCTTTCTAGCTAGCTACTGTTTTACTAACATTAGCTAACTTAAGATGTGACCTATATGATGTTTTTACAGGCAAATAAAAAGTTGTCTACGGTTCAAAGTTTTTTCAACTTCAATAGCGCACAGAGCCAAAAGGTTCAGTTTGAATTTTCACTGGTATGTGTTTGGAGAGGTGACTGTGACCAGTAGTTTTACTTGTTGTTGAGTAATATTTCACTAATGTACTTGTACTTGAGTACAGTTTCCCAATTTCCACCACTGATCTCTGGTCACCCAGCGATAATATATTTAGACCACACCCAGGGGTACTTTGTGTTTGTTTCACAAAACACTGATTTGCTGGGAGAGAAAAAATGGTTCGACTTGATTCATTCTTTCTCGAGCATCCTGAATAGCTTTTAAAACTGCATTTAAAAAAATCAGTTTAAAGGTGTATGGGTGCGTGTCACAATCCTTTGCATGTAAAATGATAAAAATGAGTGAGTATTTACAGTTTCCTCCATCTATTTCACTGAACTTCTCTCTAAGTGATCCAACAGAGGAACCTCACAGCTCACACTGACCTGTAGGCCTGCCCCCTGCTCATGAATATGTATGAGAATACAAAGAGAGAAAAGACATCCATGATAATATCACACAGACCTTGAATATGTCTCAATTAAATGCTGCAAAGTCAGAAACCTTGACCCTAATCATCTCAGGTCAAAGCATCAATGTTAATGTTGGTCTGTCACTTCAAATTCACCTCTGGACGAAAAAAAAAGAACTTAATGAAAGAGCAGGAATATGATTCATCACTATATTTCATACAGGAGTAAGCTGTTTTTAGCAGGCATTCATACCAGGAAAATCAACTTTCACACTGCCTCACTGATTGTATGATCACAGTTTTCAGTGCAACACCTCAACAGTCAGAGTGACGCATTGACCTGGTATAAACCCACGCTGGTGGTCAGTCTAAACAGCTCAGCATCCATGATGTTGCCCCGAAACTGGATTTAAAACGGCCCGGCTTTGGTGTGGAAGGATCAACATAGGTTTCAAGCACATACTGATAATAATAGAGCCTAGACAGGGATGTAACAATACCCAAAATTCAATGTACCATAATATCACGAAAAAAAAATCCACAATGCAACATTTATCTTGATATTAAAGGAAGCGACCTGTGGTGGTGGTAGTGGTAGTGTTTCCACTGTAATAATAATAACAAAATATGACGTCAAAAATAAAATGACAAAAATAAAAATCTACTCCTGCCTCTTTTAACTGGCTATACTACTCAGTGAACCTTTGGCTGAGAAAATGTAAACACAGGCGCTTTTCATCTGAGTAGAAAATCTGAACCTGTAACAGGCATCAACAATCATTATATACAGGCAGAAAAACGGATCTTCTCACTCATCCTGTTAACTGATGTAAGTCATTCAGAGGCATCAGTAATAAATTAAGACTGTTTCATAAGAGTTGCAGTAGCTCTAAAAAACAAAGAAAAATGACAACTTGAAATGACCTTTATTAAATTAATACATCTAATGAGCACAACTTTTTTTTTGTATATATTAATTTTTCCTTTTAACTTCAAGTGCTTCAGCCTTCCTTATTTAATGAAACAGAAGTAGCCTGCCATGACCTGAACATGTGCAAATAACTGGTATGAACTTTTTGTGGCAAAGAATGTTTGAACTGTGTCTGAACAATCGTTAGACAAAAACATTGCAGCAGTCGGTAGCACTGCCTTTGGAGGGTTTTGTTACAATGTGCTGAAAATGTTTGTTTTTTTAAGTATACGGATGCAGACACTGAAATCATTTCACCAAGTTTTATATTGAAAATCTCTCAACAATGTAAATATTTTTGCAAATATTTGACACAAAACAAACCCACATTACATGCTGTGCGTGCATCGCGGAGACTGTTGCTAACTTCGGTTATTGCTGGGCATTATATCAAAGTGCAATAATCAAACACGGTTTTGGTGATAATTCAAATTTGAAATCATAATAGTAATCATGACAAATTTTACAGTAGTTAATAATGAAATCAGTAACCCTGTGATACTTAACTTTAGGACTAATATGACACCATTTTTAAATTCACAGTGAAAATAAACTGATTCGCATTGGGATTTATTTTTTGTTAGTTTTCTTGTTTATATACACAAATTAGTAAATGCTCAATAATATCCCTGGGCTGTTGGTTGGTAAGGTGCATATTAGTCTACACACACTAAAAGAGCTTAAATATGTTCTTCAGTCTGTCCCCGGTAGGCACAGTTTATGTTTATGGTTTATGTTTATGATTCATTCCAACATTTCAGTGACTGCATGATGGCAGAGGTTCCAGCTATGTTAAATGTTATATAAACTCTTTCAAATGTTACCAAAACATTTACAGCATCACAACATGCAGAAGCTCTGATTTATCTGTCATATAGGCCTAGAGTCAATCCTTATACAAAGTTAATTTACTTTTTTTTTAAAAATCAGAATACAGAACAAGTAATTATGAGCCTTTTAATGTTTTTTCATTTTATCTCATAAACATTATTAATATTTGTTTATTAACTGACCTCCTGTCATTTTGCAAAAGAGGCCCCTGGGCAAAGCGAGGTGGGTATCCTGAACTGTTTCATTAAAGTCACATCAAGAAAATATCAACACAATTTTAGATACAAAGTATAAAGTTACCCCACAGAGAGTTTGATTTGTAGTGTAAACTTTGCAACAACTGTTAATTAAGTAACAGCTTATCAGGTTTACTTGTGATATTTATGGCAGTGCAGCTGCTGACCTGTGAACGGTGACGAGCGGGGATATCAGCAGGCTGAAGAGGTCAAACACAGGTGGAGCCTGTGTTCATTATCTTGTGAAAAACATGAGGTTTGTGTGTGAAACTGCTGTGAGGGAGGAGAGACCGACACAAAGCACTTTCACCAACCAGGCTTTTAGACTGGAAACTCTCTGAACAAAAACTCGCTTCTTAGACCTCTAGGCTGCAGCAGCAGCAGATTATGTTTTCTGAATAAGATCAACATTTCTGTAAAAACACCTCTTTGCTTCTTGGTTCAAAACAAGTTCATGGATGAGGATTACATCACCAAAAACCCTCTAATATCTGCTGTAAGAGTCACACTGAGGTGGATCTTTGCTAAAACTGGTTTGTCACCAAGAGCAATTTTTTAAAAAAAACATACTAATTTGTACATATGTGGGGCAACACAAGCTAACTCCTCTCCAGCCTTCAGCAAACTGCAGAAAGGTGAGAAAACCTGTCTGAGTCAAACTCAACAGTACTGCTGATGTAAGCAATTCATCACATGATAAGCTAAGTGTTGCATGTGATTTCCTACAGTTTTATAATTCTTCTCATCCACCAAGTAGCTGATATTAATATTACAGATAGTAATATACAGATTAGGTATCGATTGATATGGGTCTTTTTCAGGGCCGATACTGCTTATTAGTAACCAAAGAAACCAATAATATACAATATTATACAACAATATACATTTGCAGTAAAAATGTAAAAACAAACTTTGTTTAAATGCATCATGCAAATGCAACATCAATCAGATAGCGTTGTGGGCAGGACCACACTCAGACCACAGACATGAGAGAGACGGCTGCATCAGAGCCAAAGTAATGCATATTTAATTAATTTATCTTATTGGCAACCAGATTAAAAATTCCGATAATCAATAAAATGCTAAATATCAGATCTGATAATCAGCCATGCCAATAAATGGTCAATACCTAATACAGATATTAAAACAAAGAGGATGCACCATGACAAGCAAAACAAAACATTTGCTAGGCTGAATTATTATCTATAAATCTGACTATTATTTTCTTGATTAATTAATCAGCGGTTTTATAAATCGTCAGAAAATATTGAATCATGACAGTTAGAATTTCCTAAAGCTAAAAACAGTATTCAGTGTATTCAGTTCGTTATCACAGAAAACTACAAAATCAAGGAGCCCTGATGGAGGTGGTTAAACCACAAAATCCCTAGTTTCCTCTTTTCTCCCTACTGTCACTATCTAACAAAGTCAAAAAATGCCCTAAAAGTAATAATTAGCAAAAGAAAGAAACTACCAAAGCCAGCAAATATTCACGTCTGAGAGGCTGAAACCAGTGCCATTTCATCATCTTTGCTAAAAACAATAGAATTCATTAATTATCAAAGTTGTTGCAGACGAATTTCCTGTTTTTCGAACAAATCAATTAAGTGACTCAGTATATGATCACAATGACCCTCAAATACAGAGAATTAGTGAATAAATGCAGCACAATGTTGACCTTAGTCCATGTTTCTATTATTAATATCGCTTGTTTTATTTGTTTTTCTTGTATTGTGAGTCTCTGTGCTGCATGTTTCAGTACCTGACGGTGCAGTATAAGGTGGTGTTTCTATTAACATTAATATTCTCTTTTCTTTTTATGTTCTTTTTGTTCTGGATCCTTATAAATGATAAATGATGAATAACTTTGTAATTTCAAACTTTCTAGCACCAGTCCAGGGACTGCAGATGAAAAATGGCTTCGTGGTTAGCTCATTTGTTGAAATGTTTATTAATGTGCACTGTTCCTATTAAATAAACATACAAATAAAAATATCATAGTAAGTGTTGAGGCATAGTGGAAACATTTTGCAGTGATCATGTCTGTCCGGGTCAAATTAATCACTATAAGCTATAAATTGTTGGGGGGTTTTCTGTCTCTGTATTTCTCACACAGATCACCATCTAATTGTACAGCTGTATCTTTATCACATAAATATAAAGTAATGAAACAGACAGCTTCACAATTTACTGAACTGTGTTGACTGTACAAATGAAATTACTGTGTATAATTTAAATAGACTATAACAGATCTTGGACTTTCCCTTCCAGGAAAACCAAATGAATTTCACATGAGCAAAATCACATGTGAAATATGTGGAACACATGTTGGTTTTGAAACATTTTCATGGTGTAATATGTATATATTCCAATGTGAATTTTTTATGGACCAAACTGATCAATTAATCGGGAAAAAGATCTGACAGATAATGAAAATAATATTTAGTTGCAGCCCTGTCAATATGTTTTGTATTTGCATGCAGATGTCAGTTTTGTTAAAACCACAAAAATCACTTTACCCTGTAGGGCTGAACGATATGGTCAGAATCAAATATCACAATATTTTTCAGAAAATACTTTGATATTGATAAAGTAATAATGTAATATTGTAGGGATGAATATTGGTGATTTCACAAATGATATTTTTGATAAATAATCATCAGTAATGTAAAATAATGACAAAGTGGGTAAAAGCAAAAAATAAAACAGCTAGTAAAGTCTAGTGAGTTCAGAAAATTACACAAATTTACTGTAATGTAGCCTTTAAAACCAGGACAAGACAACAGTTATGCTATATCACAATATCCAAAATCTTACTCAATACTAAGTCTCATGTAATGATATTGTTATAATATCGACCTTGCCAAGTCCTGACATAAATATAACATTAGGGCTGCAACTATTATTTTCATGATCAATTAATCTGTTGATGATTTTGTTGATTAATTTATTAGTTCTTTGGTCTGTAAATGTCAGACAACAGTGAAAAATGTTGATCAGTTTCCCAAGATGATGTTCACACAGATATTCAGTTTATTGTCACAAAGGAACAAAGAAACCAGAAAACTGACACAGTTGAGAAGCTGAAATGGACACATGGACATATCTTTTTAAAAAATGTCTCAAAACGATTAATCAGTTAACAAGATAGTTGACGAATCAACTAATCGTTGCAGCTCTGTGTAATATGCTATTATATAATTTCATCCTATTCACAGATCTCAGGGTACATCTGAGATGAATCTTCACATTATCAACCAACCAATGTGAGAGATATGAAAATATTATCATCATTTTTGTTGAAAGTGCATTTGCTGATCCAAATCAAGGCTACAGCTTTGGTTTTGTCGTTGGAACAGTGCATCAACTTCGCCCCAGCGTTTCTCTGACCTTGTTAGACGCCCCTTTTTTTCCTGACAATTACAGCCCAGTATTAGGCTTTTGTCCTGTGCCATGCTGTGGTGGCCTTGCAGCCTGTATCCAGCTTCTCCTGTGTGAATGACAGCTGATAAAAGCCCTGGGCTTTTGCTGGCGTCACCGCCACTATGTAATTCCACTGCAGGGGAGTGTGCTTTTAGCTATGAAGCCCACTGCCACAAGAGCACTAAAGACACAGGCACAAACCCTCGCCAAATTGCCCTTAAGCTCCAGTAACATTTCATCTGACATTTTATTGACAGAGACAATTGTCACTATTCTAACCGTGTGTTATTTCTTGTATTGCATCAGTAGCCCTGCATATATACCACCACCACTGCCACCAACACTGGAGCACAGCAGCGAGAGATAAGGCTGCGAGCTGCATCAAATACAGCCACCCTAATTATGAGGGTCCGCATTAAAATTTCATAACAAAAAACAAGATGACAATAAAGCCTCTCAAGTCAATAATGCACCACAGCGGCACAATACAAAATTATTTTCAACAACCCAGAAACCTCAAGTAAAATACTGAACCCAGCTTATTTATGCTCGCAAAAGTGCGTGTGTGTGTGTGTGCGTGTGTGCGTGCATGAGCGCCTGTGTATGTGTGTAAGAGAGAGAAAAGAGAAAGAGACCTTGAGTGCAATGGGAGGAGTAGCTGCTGCAGCATTCAGGGAGGGATAGCAAAGCTAACTGTGAGTCAGACTCTCTCTTTCTCCCTCTCCGGCCCTTACCTCCCTCCTTCCACTTCCACTCTCCCCTTCTCCTCCCTCTCGCAGCACTTAAGCAGCTGCCTCCACTTATGCAGGGCACATTTCAGATGACAGGAGGGAGGGAGGGAGGAAAAGGGGAGGAAAGGAGGGGAATGATGTGAGGGGGGTAGCAGGAGGAGCAAAAGGGGGGGAGGGAAACAAAAGGTTGCACGATGATTGCACAACGATTCAAAAGCTGTTGAAGGGGGACATTCCAGCCAAGCTAGGTGAGGATGCTTCCCTCTCCTCCTCCTCCTCCTCCTCCACCTCCTCCCGCTCTAAAAACCCACGCTGCTATACATCAAAGAGGAGAAGGTTAACCGCTAGACACAGTAACCTCTGTAATAGAACTGTTTTCTAATGACCATCAAAGAGTGTTTACTACCTCTGGGCCTGTGATTAATGGTCGTATGCACGGGCGGCCTCCTATTTCTCACCCGCGCTCCTCGTGCTCAGAGATGGTGAAAGAGATGTGGAGAAAATGACAGCTGGGATGAAGATCTGTAGGATCTTTTAGGACATGACCAGTTTGATCCCATGACCATTTCTGTGACTTCCTGTCCTGTGATAACACCGTTTAATGAAAAGATGATGATGCAGCAGGTTCAGGTTAGTTTTACGTAAATTAAATTAGGTTTATCTAAAAATGCAATTTATGATAAATTTTTCACTTTTATAGTTATTTTTTCATGTCATAATATAAACACATTTAACAATTAATGGCATATATTTAACAAAATTATAGATTTTTTTAATTTTCTTTTATCAAAATATTAAATTCATGCTCAGTATCTTTACTTCTAGGTGTTATTATACTTTCTGACCAATTAAAGCTGCTTTTATATTAATGTGTCTCCATGTCAACTCTTCATGAGTAAAGATAAACATCTCTGTTTTCAAGGACCGCACATTTTCAAATAGTCCAATTTGCAGTGGTGGGAAAAACACAATTCTAGATCCATCAAGATTCTCTTTTGAAAGATAATGAATCAATGCAGAAAAGTCAATAACTGGAAATTTAATACCAAGTTCTCTACATCATGTTCGCTTGTAACATTTTCTTATGTACGTTCCTTATGGTTGAACCGACTGGATGGTGAAATGTAATGGATGTAAACATGTGCATCACTGTGTCTTTCTTACACTCTAGGCTTTACATTATTATTTAAATGTAGCAGGTAGTCACTTAGTGACGAATTCCTAGAAATAAAAATGTTAATGCATCAAGATACAACACTAATTGTTTTATAATCACATCGTAGCCACCCCTAGTCCAATTGGATTTTAAAGTTGACATGAAATGAAAAATGCCTTTTTAATAGATAACATCCTCGCACATATTGTGCAAAATCCATATCTTTACATAAAAATCCACCTGTGTTTTCTTCCTGTAAAGCAAACTTGAACCAACCCAATTCAACCAACTTTTAGCGGCACAGAGCTTTGATTCACCAGTTCGCTCATAATTAACAGCGTAGTGCATCAGGTTATGACAAGCCCACTTTATAATGTTCAAAACTAATTCCTCCTAACCTTATGTCCTCTTTCCATCCTGTTTCACTTGGAAATACATCATAATACAGTAGCTCTCAAAAAGGCTTTAAATAGTTTATTTAAAAAAAAAGGAAAATAATTTTCTCATCAAAAATTTGAAATCACCGAATTTGAAGATGAGTTTTACAGCAATAAAAATAAGATAAATGAATAATCCTGCCCTTCCACTCCTCTCTTCAAACAAAACTGCTTTTTTATCATCATAACTGAACACAAAATACATGAAATTAATGGGGTCAAGAGCTCCCAAATGCTGCCTGACATGTTGAGGATGATGTGACAACTATGGTTAAAGTTTGGTTAGGTTTAGGCACAAAATTAACTTGGTTACATTTGTTGACAGTGGATCAGTTTGAAATATTGCAGGGAGTAATGAGACAGTCAGGAGCAGCCACAGTGAGCTGTTACATGAAGAGCTGCAGACAACAACTTCTCAGCCATGATCAACTCCTTTCACCGAGCCCTGATGTTTACAGACTCATTCTGTGTGCAGCATAAAATCAGATCACGGTTGCACACAGGATGATGGAATAAGGTCAATTATTGCCTGACATCTTTATCAAAATGACAATAGTTTGTTTTGCTCCACCAGAATTCTGTGACCTGTAGTATTAAACCACATTTGCTGTTACCACCGGTAACCAACACGTGTCGCCAAATGAAAAAGAATGATTCTGCCACTTTAAAAGAAACAAAGTTGACTGTCCTTGCTAACATAAATCTGTCTCCCACGTCAAGACCGATGTTTTGTTGACTCGTCCGGTTATAACAACATCATCCAACTTCCTCTATTGCTCCCATCATAATACCTACAGCCTCTAGTAGGCTTTGTAAGAGAATGTTGTTTTGGGGTTCTTGCTGAAATGACTGATGTGTTGTTTGTCTTGGGAGGACAGTCACATTATGTCTCATACTACCTCTTTCACCAAATGACTACAGCCAATTCATTTAAGGTCAAGAAAAATCTAATGCCAGGCATGAAATAATATGTTTTACAGAGATATTTGCGCAAAAATAAACAGCTGAAATCTACACTGAATTCCTTCACTACTGCAGCATGGTGGCCAAGTGTCTGCATCGAGCACTAGACATTAATGCTATTCATTGATTGACTGCTCTAAAATGAAGAAAAACATGTAACTTACACTTCACGCAGTGCAATGCCAATTTAAACCAAACTGAAGGTGTAAACATGCATTACGATTGTCTCACTAATAGATTTCAGATCATGTGTTAATTGTGCTGAGGATATTTTTCAATTAGTAATTATTAATTAGCTTGTAAACTACTGACTGGCAGTAGATCCATATAAATGCTAAATGCAATAAATAGAACCTTGTATTTTAAATCTGTGTCGTGTTTGTCTAGTTGTAAACAATGCGGTAAATATTTCAGCGCAGAATTCTGTAAAATAACTGGTGACAAAAGGATAGTAAAGTTGTTACAGTGTTTCCCCTGACAGCTGTGTTGATGGATGAGAATTAAAGATGACTAACACTGCGACTGTAGCAGCTACCACAGAGGAAGCTGAGGTCATCCCCCCAATGACTCTATCAACTTTATCAAAGCTGGTGTCAAGAGGAAGGAGGCTGCAGGAGTGATGCAGGACAGGCTGCTGCTGCTGCTGGTTACAGAGTGAGGTTAAAGCGTTAGCTGCACAAAGTATCAAGTTTGTCTGATTAGCATTTCATTTAGAGGTTCAATAAGTGAGATTTTTACTGTTTCATAACATAAAATAACACAACTGATCTGTGGGGGTTATGTTGGTTTTTACTTTACTCACTCACTGTGAGTGTGTTGAATTTTGTTCTGTTTTGATTTCATTTTCTGCTAAACGTGGGTGTTATTTTGTTCTCTAATAATGTCACAGATACATTATCATCTTTATTACTATTTAGGTATTTTGAAACTTTAAACATTTAACTTTTCTGTATATCCTGTAAACTGTGTAGATAGCTCACTTTTTTTTAAAAATTCATGACACATTATCTTGAATAAAATGGTTTTAGTTAAACAGTGAAGTTTTTGAAACATCAACATTTTCATACATACTTAGACAAAAACATTCTTTAAAGGAACAATCTGACATGTTGGGAAATTTGCTACTTCACTTTTCAGGGAGTTAGATGAAAAGATAGATACCAGTCTGTACACTGCATATGAAAGACCCAGGAATTGGTTAGCTTAGCTGAGCTTAGCTTAGCATAAACACTGGAAGAAGGGAGAAATAGCTAGCCTGGTAGCAAGTTATATAATATACACCAAAATATACATACTCAACATGACTTGACTTTATTTACAAAATGCGACATCTTCCTCCTGTCCTTTTTCTAATAATCTTGTGTATAATAAAGAATTAAAGAAAATAAATTTTGCATTGTGGTGATATCTATCACAGTCAAACGGTATGACCCTCCAACTTTCTGAACACAACATCTTCAAACCTATTATTCATTATTTTTTAAACACCGAATGAAAACACTTTTTGTCTCTCGCAGTGCTTTAATTATGAGAATTATCACCAAAATCTGCAGCTCTACTGACCGTTTTAGCCTCTGCTAACACTTAGTTCATTGCTTTGGTTTTACCATTTGCACAGTTATTTCATGGTTTGGCTCAAGTTGCTCTCATCGACCCTCGTAGACTGATTATTCAAGCTAAAAAGCTCTGATAAAACCTCTGTATGTCTCTGTGCCTGTCCTGCACCAGACAGCACACAACGTTAGCAAATAGCAGGTAAACAAAGCCAAGTATCAAGCAAGCTAAGGCCATTTTTCTCAAGACCTGAAACTACAGCTTAAAGTGGACTGAATATCAGACTGACAGGTCAGCTGGACAGACACACGACTCCAGATCAATGCTGCTTCAATGTCTGCTGGATGTGAAAATAGCGAGGATTTGTTTGCTAACATGCTACCAACTTATGAATTTGCTATTTTTCTGCCCCTTCATGGCCAAAAATTGATTCATGAAGCGGCTTTCGGATTTATTTATTTATTTTTGACTGTTGTTATGAAATGACTGGTGCATTTACTGAATGTCTGAGTAAGAAAATGAGCAGGTGTTGTAACTGTCCATCCCAAATGAACCACACACAACACAACATCATTGAAAAGGCAGCATAACAAGTGTGACACAAAATAAGCTAACAATACAGTCACAACATCAATAATGCGTAAAAATCCTTTCAGCTCTTCGTCTACGTCCTGCGTAAAGATCACGAGGCAAAGAAACCACTTTCACTTTCCACTGGCCTCATCAGTCAGTGTCCAGCTGTGTAAAGTGTAAAGAAACACTTCTTTTCTGTCCCTTCAATGAAGAACAACTCAGCCATTATCACTAAAGTCCAGCAGATTTGCAGCATCATTACAGCCAACAAGCGATAAACTGAAAAGGGTCATTAAACTCTACTTGAGCACGCTACTTCACTTTCTTAAGAAATAATTGCAAATGTTATTTTTCAAATATTTTTGATGATTTAATGACGAGCACTTTCAGGTTACTTTAAGAATCTGAAACATTGAAGGGTCACTGATTGATTTATCCATTCAAGTAGCCTAATAAAAGACGTTTTTAAAAAAAATAAAAATAAAAAAAAGCTGAGAATTTTCTATTGTAAAATTTATGTCCTTTCGTCAAGAAGTGTGAAGCATGTTTTTTTGGTTCAGTGCAGAAAAAGACAGCAGCGCATAGGCTCTACAGGCCCTGTCAGGGATGGAACAAATTACAAACTACTCACATTACTGTAATTAAAGGTAAGTAGGATTTGTTCATTATTGTTTGAAAACACAGAGAAAGACTCTTGATTGTTGAGTCACATATCCAGGATGTCACATACCGACCTTTTGGGTTGGTAAAGCTTCCCGAGCACAGCAAAATAAGATGAAAATAAGGAGGTACGGATGTAGAACAGGGTCTCAGCGGATACAGGCACCGCCACACACTTTTGGTGGGTTGTGGGTGATGATTGTGGGGGATTATTTTCATGCATTGTTTTTTTGGGAAAATCCAGCATAGTTTCCTTTAAGTTTTTTTGGGGGGACACTTGTACTTTTATAAATATTTTTCAAGTAATTTTACTCTTAAATGTGCAATATGTAAGTTCTGCTGCTTGGGTACTTTCTTACATTAAAACAATGAAAAAGGACATAGTTTGATGACATCCAGAGGTAGCACAGGACCATGGGAGTTGTTGTCTTCATTGTTTAAACAACAAATGTTGCAGATGAAAATCTATCTGATATGACTCTGGCAGACATCATGTTCCTGGACGAGTTAATGTATTAATAGGAAACGCACCGTTACATTGAATAAACTATGGATTTCTCCGGGTTTGACCACTGTTTAAAACATTTGGGATAATGTAAATACACATCATATGTCTATCGTTTTCAGACATTGTAATATTGTAAAATTTTACATATCATAGCTTTAAGTATGCATTACACTGTGTAATCTAATTCATCATAATTCACTACTCAGTAGGCCTACTTGAGTACAGATTTTCAGTACTATTTTGGGCCCTATTATGCGATGACAGAAAAAATAAGATAACTTAATGAGATAAGGAGCCACAAGAAATCTACACAGCTTGACTCATCAAGTGATAAAAAAAAATATTTGTTGAGGAGACTAACGAGTGAGTGTTCAGTGGAAAGATCAGCTGCATATTTGGCTTCCCAATTCCTCCTTTTCTTTGCACAATAAATGTCCTGCTAATGCGTCCGCAGTCTCTTGAGCCGAGACAAAAGCAGCTCATTGATGACAGCTCAATAAGTGAACATGGAGGTCTGTCAAGGGCTTTGAGGAATTTCCAGTCAATACATGGCCATAATGGATTGCACATGGCGCTTTAAAAAACTATGTTTCAGCCCTTAAATTGCTGTAGCTGCAATTTGCCAACTTCTATGACACCGCTAACCCCGCCAAAATACAATAACAATGACCAAAACAGAATGGAGTTAAATAATAAGGAGCTGATAAATGCACACCAGTGATTTTTCTTCTTTAACTCTAATAATAATGATCCCGAGAGAGGGATATACAGTATTTTATCCATCACACATTACACCCCTATTATTTCTGTCTTTAAATCGCAATCTTTTATCAGCACTTTGTTTTTCAAAATGAGAGCCTAAATTGAAGACAGTTTTCATCCACATCACAAAAATCCATTCCATTACTCTCACAGTAAAGATTTCCCTTTGTTCTCCGAGCCACAAATTATTTCCCCGTCGCTTCAGAAGGCGACTCCTTTACTTGGCTTCAAAACCAAAGGACAGGGGCAGGTGGGGCGGAGGGAGGGGGGTAGCAGAGGACAGAAGGAGAAGAAAGGAGATACACAGGGAAAAAGAGGGGAGAACGAGGGGAGGGCAGAGGGACAAGACAGAAAAATGCAGCGAGGGGTGTCAGTCAGAGAAACAGTGTGTCTGTATGTGTTGGAGGGTAATAATGAGAAGGGCACGGGACAAAACAACAGCCCTGCTCTGCCCTTCAGACGGTCTACAAACTCAAATCTCAATATTCACGCGCCATCTCTGGGTGCTAATACGCTGCCTTCCTTTGATATTTGTTTTCCCTTTTAAAGTCATTGATGTTATTAGTTTTTGAAACCCGGCTTAGAGGCTTTTTGATAGACTGTGCAGATGGAAATATAAATGGCCCCAGAATCTGTGATGAGAGAGAACAATAATTTTTTGTCTGTTGCTCGTGTGAAGCTGCAGCACAAACCGCGCCTCGAGGGGTGTTTTCCAGCACTGAGGCACTCCTGTCATGGTATGTTGCAGTTTGGTCACTGAAAAATGTTCCCAATAATAAATAAAAACCCACCTTTTCCTGTGAAACACTTAATCAGGCTGTGTGGAATCAGTGAGAGCAGTAAAAGGAGCACACTGTCACGGCTTTAATGTGTGTCTCTCTGTGTTCAGTAGGAGGGGGTAGTGGGGGTGGGGGGGGTTAGCCTCTCTGATGTGCCACAGCTGAAATTGGCAGGCTATCAGTCACAACCCTGTAACACAATGTACAGCATTTCTAAACAGTATAAAGAGATATGACAGCCAAGAAGGCAGAGAGAGACAGATTGAGGGAGGGAGAGACAGAGAGGAGAGAGATGGAGACAGAGTACTGAGCAGGAGAGTGAGAGTGAGAGAAATGCCATTTTTAGAAGGCTGATGTGTAAGTCTAAATGTTTTCTTTACAACTGGGTCAGAACAGCACATTATTCTACCAGACTCCGAGAACAAGCATTTAGACGCCATCAGATTCCAGGTGCATCAGGTCAAATTTGTCATCAGAATAACAGAAACATCACGTCGCAGCCTTTAGAGGGATAGTTTGGATTATTTGAAGTGGGGTTGTGTGAGGTATTCATAGTCGATGTGTTTTAGCTACAGCAGATGCAGGCTGGCACGGCTCCAGTTTGGAAAAGCAGTGGGAGTAATGTGCTAAAGCTGCAACGATTAATCGATTGTTACATTGATCAGTGACTATTTTGATAAATGACAAACTGGATTGAGTAATTTTTTAAAGAAAAAAAAAGTCAAAATACTTTGATTCCTTTATGGCAGTAAACTGAATCTTTGGGCTGTGGGCAAAACAAGACATTTGAGGATGTCACCTTGTGCTTTGGGAAAACTGAACTGAACATTTGTCATTGTTTTCTGACATTTTATAGACCAGCTAATCAGTTAATCAAGAAAATAAGCAACACATTAATTACAATGAAAATAATTGTTAGATGCAGCCCTACGATGAACTGCTTTGGACAGGGTCGGCAACAAAAGGCGCTATATTTAGAATATTTTTACTGCTTTACTTTGCCATCAGACAGCCTTTTCTGACAGGAAACTGCAGCGAAATCAGTCATTTTACCTCCCAGAACAGAGGAGTTGCTGGTTCACCGCTGCCTCGATCGGTTAGTGTGTTTGTATTATTGTTTGTATTGTTTAAAAGGATAGTTTGGATTCACCAAAGTCACGCAACAACACAAACAAACAGATCGAGGCAGCAGCAGACAAGCAACTCCTGTGTTCTGTGAGGTAAAATTACTGATTACATAGTCTGGTGGGTTTGGAAAGAGAACATTTCTCATCAGAAAAGTTTGTCTGACAGCAAAGTGGTGAAAATGTTCTACATGTAACATTTAAAGTAGGAGTGGAACTGGCACTGGGCGCTCTGAGCAGTGCGCGACTTCTTTGGTTGGTACAGCTACAATTATTAGTACAACTAATAGTACAACTATTTACACACGTGGGACAGAAATTCTGGTTTTACCCTGAACATTTTGGCAGCACACATGTTATTGTGTATCAGCTGTACTGTAGCATGCTAATCAAGCTCATGTTATGTGACTGCTTCTGGTTACAGTGAAAACGGACAAAGATTAGTGTCGAACTGCGTGCAGACATTGTTCAGCTGAAGTCGGGTTTTTCTGTCGAAACACTTCTAACATGTCATTTACGATGCCGTCACCCAAATGTGTCGATGAGAGGAACAAGACAAAAACAGAGTGGAAGACGAGTTCTTCTCCCCACAGCGTCCAGACAACCTCTCACCGTAGATTCAAGACCAAAGTAAAAACTGATGCTATAATAGTGTTTCTCTGTGGATATCTGGCTAAAGTGAATGTTAACATTTTTCAAACTAAATTACACAAATGTTATTTTCTTCATTTGTTTTTTTGCTTGTTTGTTTTACCCTGCTGTACCAAAAAATTACCCTGTACCGAGGTACATACCAAACTGGGAATTTTGTTTTTTACCCATTTTAACTCTTAATTAAACCAATATTGATTTTTAAAAGGTAGATCCTTTTTAAATGACTAAAATACCTTTTGTTGCTGACCCTGTCCAAAGTTCAGGTCATTGCTTAGCTTCCGTGCTGGTGCCCCTCTCTGCATCTCCAAACTGCAGACAATCTAGTGTAGCTAATAAACATAGCATCATACAACCCTACATTAAATAATCCGAACTATCCCTTTGAACAAAACCATGTTGTGTCTCAATGAGGGGGGAGTTGCCAAGATGTTTGGAAGTGGGGGACAAGCTTTTTTCTATGGACAAATGAGAACAAAGCCCACTCTGCCTCCCTGTTGGTAATCAGGCCTATTGATTAGTGGCTGTGTGGGTCTGTGAGGGGCCGCAGAAGCCTGGGAGCCAGTGGCTGTGTGCATATGCACAGGGGTATTAGCAGCGCTTATTCTCCAGGCCTGTGGGACAATGCAGCCTCTGAGCGAGGTGATTAAAAGGCCCGAGCTATTGAGCTCCTCCAATCAATGCCCTCCTGTGCTGCTGGACAGAGCCGGAGGCTGCTTCCTGAACAACACATTCACACACATGCTAACATACTATCACTTCCCCAACCCTGCATCACCCCCACCCCCCACCCAAAATCTCAAGCTTTGTTAAGTGTCGGGGGCCAAATTGGACCAAATCCCCATTGCCCTGCTGTATGGCTTGCCTTGACCACACCGCATTGCAAAGGGGCTTGCCATTTTCATCATGAGCAATGGCCAATTAAACAAATCTAATACTGCAGAAAAGAAGGGGGTGTGGGATAAAAGTAGGAGCTTTTCATTTAAATGGATAAGGTTAATGAGTTATTTGTATGGTTGACGTATTCCGATGGTTTAAAAGGTTAGGCGCATCTACACAGCTGCCCTTTGGAGTGATCTCCTCCGTTTCACGCTCCCTCAAGCAGTGGTAATGAGAGGTCACTGTGCACCATGAGGGCCCTGGGAGCCAGTGGGCCCCGGCCAGACAACCACACACACACACACACACACACGCCTGTCTCTTATTACTATTTCCTCCAAAATAAACAGGCCTTGAAGAGAGGAACAGGTCATTTCAGCCCTTTCTCTTAACCTGCCTCTCTCTTTCTCTCTTTCAATATCCCGACAAGTGGTCTGCTCTCAGCTCGCCGTGACCGGAGAACACTCCTCCCTCTTGTTTTTTTGGAACATCCACTTTCATATTTTCAATAACGGCAGAATCCTATTTTTGTGTCCTAATGGAGCTGCGCTCTCTCTCTCTCT
>JAJHUR010081505.1:0-25592 GCA_027495735.1 Lutjanus campechanus | reverse complement strand
ATATATTTCTGCCACAGAGGAATGTGATCATCTGCTTTTTGAGTTCAGGTGACTAAATATTTCTGCTGTTTTTGACCTTTAAAGCTGAGCCAGAATCATCACTCAGACACAAATACACACACTGACACACAAACTGCACACGTGACACAAACATAAACATACAGCAAAAGTTCTCTCTACGGTGAGACATACTTAAGTTTAAGAGCAGTCGTCACAGCGTTTATCATCAAACAACACCGCAGCAGTAGGATGAAGAGGAATCCTCGCCCTCCTCACCTTCCTATTGATTTTTGCCAATTTTAGTCGAACAGATGATTGTAGTCCAGTAATCAAGTGTTTACACTCTGCTATCGCCTGAAAGAAAGCTCATCAAACACTCACTCTGTGTAACTCTGACCTCGACATTGACCTCTGACCTGGGCCTTCAGATTACACACACTGCAGCACGTTACAGAGAGTGTGTATGTGTGTGTGTCACCTCCTGGTATGTTGTCCAGCAGGTGCACGTGACCTGAGGTGAAGCAAAGAGAGCAAAACATCAAAGAGGAAGTCGACCATCAAACTGTAATGTGTTGAGAAAATTCTCCTCCTTCTTAAGCGAAATAAACCTTTAAAAACCTTCTTGGATCGGCTGGAAAATGCATCATGACAAAGCTGAAAACATGAAAACTTGTTTTGTTCTTTATGTGTTCTTATAGACCATGATGCATTGCTGTAGAACAAGTAGTTAAAATGGCTCAACCTTAAACATCTACGGCAGTAAAATGCAACATAGCATAACATTAATGGCTTTTACTTGTAGTGGAGTATTTTCACAGTACTTTTACTTTTGCATTTAACTGACAAACTAACCGTTGATTCCTTCACATTCAATTGTGGGTTAAACTCACTACAAACACAAGTTCATGCAAAACACTGAGCGGAACAACACAAAGCTTCTCTTTTCTCTGTAAAGTGGCACTAAAGATCTAAAAGTCAAAGAACAAACAAACAAAAAAACACAGGCTTGTAAAGCTACACAACTTTACATGTTTCTGCAAAATGGTGTCCAAATGACCCATATGCTTTGGTCTTTAATTTTTAAGACTCTTTCAGATGTTTTAAGGGTCGTTTAGTGTTCAAGACTGAGAACAAATTATTTAGTACTCATTTGGTAAGAAGGTAATTTGTGGATTTGGCTCATAAACAAAAGGATGTTATTGCATTCACAACTCTTTTGGCTCACTAAAGGATTCTGTTTGCCTGGAAATCTCCTTCATCACCTTCACATTCTGGGTGGTTAAAGGATATTATGTCCTATTTAACCTTAAAAAATGTAATACACATTGAGAGGATTGAAAGAATATTTTTACTCAAAATGGCAGCCTTTCCTTTCTTATTTTGCAAACTTGTCACAGTTTCCGTTTCCATAAACGGCAGCTTGGCTGTTTTGGCTCTGATGTGGCATGTTGATAGTTGCTGACAATAATTCTAGTTTATGTCCAAACAAGGTTTAACAGAGATGTGTTGAAAATGAAAGCACTGTCAGCTCGAGGACTCCATAAGATGTAAATGAAAACAGATTTTGATGCAAGTTTTTGATTATGTGATGCAAAAATACGTATGGGCCTTTTTCTGCTTGTGTTCCATCTTTCTTGTTTCTGTCTTTGCAGAACCAGAAGCTGCAGACCTAAATGTCTCCCCGACGGCCTGTTTCTGTTTATTCCATTTAATAAAGTGCTGCTGACTGGCTGACGTCAGATTGTGGAGCAGCGAGCTCTATTAAACACAGGATGCCATTACGCATTCTTTTTACTGCATTATATAACCGAACTTTTATAAAGAAGCTCTTTGAGGAGCAGTTTGCTACTGGGCAACAATCACTCTGCTTTTATCTGGAGCACAAACAGACCCAAGTAAAAGGTTTGTATCGCATGTGAAGGTTGATACAGTTTCATTAACCTCTGTGTGCCATAAACATGCTGCAATAAGTTCACACTTGCAGAGGCAAACAAAGTTATTTGGTGTGAAACAAAGACGTTTGGTTCCCATTGCTCCGTGTTAAAACCTGAACCCATCACGTGTTCCCATAAAAACAAATACAGAAGCCTTTCATCATGTGTAGTACCTGAGCCAGGAAAGTTTCCAATGTGAAACTTCCAGCACACAGGCCGTGTTCTCGCCGCCACGGATCTTTTCTGCAGCAGCTGAGGAACATTTAGTGCTGCAGGGCTAATCTGGTACCTGAAACAGCACTTTGTACCCAAATTTGGTGTAGTGGGTCAAGACCACAAACCACATGCAGCCTTGTAAATCCACCCAGACCCTGAATCTTTCCTGTTGCATGTCCTCCGTGACCTTTCTGCTGTCTCCAAATAGTGCAGGACTCTCTCACGTGAGGCAGAAATCACTTCCCAGCAGTGGTCCAGACTCTCCTGTGTGAAGCTCAGCTCCAGAAGCACCAATACAAGTTCTGTGATCAAGTCAGCACTGGTATCATGGAAACAAGAAGGTCTTTGTTGTTGATTGCTTTGGGGGGTTTTTTTGTTTTGTTTTTTGATTTTTAACTAAATGTTCCCACCTGAACACTGCAGAGACACTGCTGTAACTGCTTGTGGTTTGTTCTGCACAGACACGTTTTTGCTTTGTGTTTTCATCTAGAATTTGCCAACAGTTCTGTCTGCCAAACACTTTTTTTTAAATTTTATTTCTGGTATCCAAGTAGTGTTGCTTTGTTTCTTGGGTCTTGCTTTCATACATACATCTGAATTAGCATGTTTATATCCTTGGAAACGGAAACTCTTCATTGAAACCACACCAGTTTAATCTTTTCAATAGACTCAACACAGCTGTGCAAATGCTGGAATTTATTAATGATTAATCATTTGCAAAATCACTTTTTGGCCATAGAAAAATATCACAGCTGGACCCAAAGATGGCGCTGTTTGTCGATTCATCGATCAGTGTGGATAATGGAGAGCTAAACATCTGTCAGAACCAGATTCTAGTTCCACATTTTCTACCTGATCTCTTCAGTTTTGTCCTGTATTAACTCTCCTGTCATTTCAGATCCTGTCCTGCAGTAACTCTTGTTTTCCCACCATCCCCGACCTGCCTGCCTATGCCTGAAGTTTGGCTTAGTCTGGCAGTTGTGCAGGTTGTTGTATGAATTTATGTGATCGGAATGTGATCAGATCTGCCAGACCATATCGGGAGGTACTCTGACTTGTTTTGTGTTTCAGATCCTAACATAATCTGTAACATAATCTGTTCAACAATCTGGATAAAGTACCTGGATTCAGATCACATGTGAACACCAGGTGTAAATGGAGTGTTAGATATTTTACATTAAATTGACATTAGATTTCATTAGGACTTCATTTACTGGAGACTCCACCTTACTTTTTATTACAGCACCACAAGTGATAACATGACTCATGACTTGTGACGTTTTAGTGCTAATTATAGCATTCAGTCTGCATGTGTGTCGGTGTATTTCTGGCCCGTAAGCCTCCCTACATGCCTACATGTCTCTGTCATGTACAGGCAGCCCTCGTGGACGTCTTCCAGCTCAGAGACAGACTCTCTGTTGCATCGAGCAGCTCTTCAGGCCTCAGCAGACCAAGATGGACGAACACACAGGCTATTTCCATCCTGGTTAACCACCTCAACACAGAACGTTTGTGCTAAGACAGGCCTGTGCTCGCAGGACCAAACCTGAACCTTTAAAAGATCGTCTGTAAACTCTGAGTACGTCTCTGCTGGTGGACAGATCCATGTTTTTGTGGTTTTTCTGTTTGCCACTCTGTATGCAGCAAAGTGAAGATCTCACGTTCACTTAGCAACTCTTGTACACTCTCTGTGCCTCCTAGATTTCCAGCAGGTTTAATTGTGTAATTGTCATTTCCTGACAATGTTGATTAACCACACTGTTGACCAAATAAGTAAATTTTGTGCTCAATGTTAAGATATTTAAGCTGTGGCTGAAACAGAATGACGTATGACCACAGACCGCTCTCAGCCCCCCTCAGCCTCACCCAAAGTTTGTAACCAACCTCCAGGACTGCTCCAGCGTGCTCGGGGAGCGCACGCAGCCCCCTGGGATAGAGCCACATGTCTGACACCAGAAGCCTCTGGGCTGCACCACAGCAGGTCCTGCATGTTCAGGGACTGTTCCTGCAACATGACAACTGAAATGTTACATTGCAGCAATGTTACTGCTACATTACACATAAAAGGTTACGTTGTGGTGACATTCCTGCAGCATTACATGTACAACATTATCTTGCAGCAACAATTCTGCAACATTACATTTAGCTCTGTTACTGCAACAACACACTTAAAATGTTACATTGCACCAATGTTTTGACAATGACCCTGTCTTAGTAGGACAATGCATGCAACATCCTGGCAATATGACACTGACATAACATTTCCAAGAAGTGGTGGAACCTGGGACATCATACGGCACTATTTAAAATAAGGTACTGGTGATGACACTCTTGGAATGTAGCTTGTTAGCTGCTGAGTTAGCACTGCCTTCCGTGGTTCCAGCGATTTAACACTTATTAAATCAAAATCCAATGAAAAGCTACATTCACAGGTACACATGTCTGGTTAAATTAGGCAGGTTTTCCTCATAAACAGTTCAGATTTTAGAAGCTCTTACAGCTCTTATTTTAAAAACAACATCTCAGAAAGAGGGGCATGAATTGTTGGGGTTATAAAGTTTGGAGTCTCTATATTTTGTTCTCGCTTCACGATTGCAAGTGAAAAATAATAGAGCAGCAAGACAAATTGTTATTTTGATATTTTTATTTGTGCAGTCATGCATCTGTGCTGTTGTGTGGATGACAGGATGTGTGTTGGTGTATGCATGTGTAGCATGTGTAGGTGTGTTTGAGTTCAGACACGTGTGAGCAGAGGTTATCACTGTCCAACAGCAGTGATAATAATCACAGAGCCTTCTAACCACTGGTACTACAAAGACATTTAAATTCCTGCCTCCTGTGATTCCTTCCTAATGTCTACAGGGATTGTTTCCACAGTTTGGGAGAAATAAGGATGTCCCAATGCAATAGGCAAAAAACCCTGGGAATTACGGTTCTACAATTTGATCATAATCAGCAAAACTAAAAAATAAAGCCATGCAACTGAAACAGGTTCTTGGCTCATAAAGAGCCCAAACCTCATGGGTTTAACAAGACAGTTAGCTCAGCCTTACACAAAATATTCTGCCTTCTCTGCCAAGCTTGTCAAATAAAATCTGCTATTAAAAATGTTCCCTGTCTAAAACAACTCAGGTTTCTCACACTCGTCCAGCGAAACATAAATAGACGGCATTTTAGTAAAAACTACATCCCTTAAAAAAGAACCTCAATCTCAGTGTCACTGAGATCTCACACACAGTCTAACCTTCTCTTCTATATTATAACATTTTTTCATTAGACAGTAAATTTGTTACCTTACCTTACAAATGAAAAAATGCACTAGAGAATTCCCTGCGTGTACATGTATACATGTACATGCATATATGTAAATAACTGTATATATTATTTTAACGTATGCTATTTTACTCTGAATGTAATCAATTATCTTAAGTATATGTTGCATATCAGTGTAGCATGAATGAACTACATCTCTCGTTTCATTGTGCAACTGTGCATCGTATAATGATACATTTTCTTGATACTTTGATACTTGAGATTGTTCAAGGCAGTTTATTTATACAGCACAGACACAGAGGCAATTCAACACAAAGGAATGCTGGGTGAACCAAAATACAGGAAGCGTCACAAAAGTTAGAGAGAAAGAGACGAGGAAAGAGGAAGATAAATTGCAACCAGCAGCAATTAAAAACTTGAATTCAGATCAGATTTTAGATCCTTTCATTCCTCATCGAACTTTGGCAGGCTGCATCGCTCAGAGGTTGAACCTTTGCCAACATTTTTATCTTGCGAGTCTGGAGAAAACACTGTTAAGCTTAGGTTTTATTGATTTTCAGTTTACACAGACCTCATTATCAATGCTTTCCAATCAAACTTTTTCTTTATTCTGCTCAGACTCTGACCTCCCGGTGGAACCCCATGATGATCAATACGGGATGATCGGTAAAACTAATCCAATACACAAACACACATTAAAAAATACCACCTGTTCTGACTGATTGCTTATCTTTCTGGCCACATTGCAGAGAAAGAGCTGCCCTATCTGATGGCCTTCGACCTCACAACTTAAACAACATACAGTAAATGCACGAGCTATAGGCCTGGACTGCACACAGAAAAACACACAAATACATGTATCTCAGTATAAAGTAGGCCCACAACTTACTATGCTAACCTTCTCTCAAAACAAACAAAAACAGGTTCACATACACACCAACATCCACCTGGTCACCTAGTTTCCTTTTTTTCACACAAGGAACACGTAGCTGTTGGTTTTATTTGTTTTGGGGGGGACAACCTGTGTTCATTCAGTCTGCACAGTTTGATGTGTTGTTTTCATTTTAACCTGTACTCTGTGCCTCTACTGAAGCTCGTCTTCCCTCCAGGTAACTGAACACAACCTTAAACTGAGTCCACTTGTTCATTCTGTGTGTAAGTCAGATATTCTACTCCTTAAATTACTGTGTGTATATTTGCAATAATTTTCTCACTCCTAACTTGTCAAGCACAGCAGTTTGATTAGTGGACCAGCACTTCAAACGATGACGCTCTGTGTACCCCTTCTGCACCTCCAGGGCTCCAACATCACGTTAACAAGAATGAATGTGCAACATCTGGGTAGAGTTTCAAGATAAAGACACAGAAACTACTTGATTTGGTTAAAGAACAGATGATGTTTTGGGTTAAAAATAAGTTTGTTAGTTACGTTAGTTAAAAAGTAATCAAAATTGACTATAAGTTCTGAATGGGACATGGACCCTGGTCCTCTGGGTGTAAGTTATCTGTTTGTTTGACCCATCCACCCTCCCTCCGATATATGTGAATGTTCTTGCTCTTTGTACGACCTCAATCACCAAAAAGTTGGGACGCTGTGTAAAATGTAAATGAACACAGAATGTGATCATTTGCAAAAACTTTTCAACCTATAGTCAAATGAATACAGCAAAAAACTAAATATGTCATGTTTAAAGTGATCAACTTTGTTTTGTTTGTTTGTTTGTTTTTTGGAAATATACACTCATTCTGAAATTCATGCCTGTTTTATGGCCTGAAAAGGTTGGATTGTTGGCGCTAACACACCCACATACCATCACAGCTGCTGCGTTTTGAAGTTAGCACCGGTAACAATCTGGATGGTCCTTTTCCTCTTTAGCCCAGAGGACCCGATGTCCATGATTTGTGAAAACAATCTGAAATGTGGACTCGGCAGACCACAGCTCACTTTTCCACTTTGTGTCAGTTCATCTCGCCTCTTTAATACACAATCATGATAATGTCACCTGTTAACAGTTAAACTGTTTGGACGCTGTAAAAAGTTGTGACAGGAGCAACAAACTTTTTTCCTAAACTGCTCCAGAGCAGGTCATGAACACAGACATACAGCAACCAGTAAATATTTGCTGATATGCAGATGACATAGTTTTCTATAGCCACTCTTTGTCTAAATCAAGCTGTTACTGACACAAAAATGCACAAAAAACAAAAACAAAAATCATTTCATGACTCCAGAAATCATGCACATTATATACAAAAAATGCAACAATCTTCATTCACATTTTCTTGAGGCAGTTTGCTCAGATTTTGGATAAAATTTGATACGTACATGATACATTTGGATGGAAACATGAGTATTGTTAATACTGAAACTGAAACCCAGGTTTTTATTTTTAATGTCTTTATTCACACACCTGCTATTCATTTCTCATTCTCTTTCACTTTTATAAACAAGCACATACAACGTCACTTTATGCACAGGCACACACATTATACTCTTTTCTGTGCACATACTGCACAAACAATCTTTAGGGGCACTGACCCATCATTGTAAGGGGTCGCAATCTGTTTTTGTGTTTTCACAGATTCTTCAACACCATAAATATTGGCCTGTTTTTTTCTTCCTAATGCAGTCAGTGAACTTCTCATCCTAAAATTGCCCTTAAACGACTGTGTAACCTGTTTAAAATGCTTGAATTTGTTTTTCTGACCTTTACTGTGGCAGAATGGGAGGTTTCTGTCTTTGCATCCTCATTGCATCATTTCTCTCCAGTCGGTCTCCGGATGCAGCTGGGCCTCCATTAATGTTTGACCATCAGACTGCGAGTTACACGTGACTCCAGCTGCACATTTCTGGCAATGAAACTATATGATAAAGGAACGTAAACACAACTACCAATAATTTTGTAACACTGATGTTTCACGCAAGAAGGGAATAGAGTCAAGAGGGGCTGACAGAGTTATTGATTAATAGCAGTGATACTTAACCTGATGCTGCTCAAACTGAGACAGGTGCATGAAAAATGCAGCATTTAAATGAAAATGGCAGTGAAATCTAACTATTCCACTATGTAACATGGCCTTAAATAAAGATAAATAATGTAAATAACGACATTGTTGTTTGTGTTATTTATGGTAAAGGTCATCATTGATGTATCATGCAAGGACAAGATTTGTTGATTGTGAAAAGTCATTCTTGATATCAGCTAATCACTTGTTTATTGCCTGGCAGGTATATGTGCACATGTTAGAATAAAAATAACAATAAATATTAGTACACTTCAAAAACAGTTCTGGTCAACAGTTTAACATCTATAAAATCAGCAGCCAAGTTAAATTTAAACAGCTGATAACCATAAAATTTGTGACCAAGTGCAATGATAAGACTTAGTGGATAAATCATTGCGTAAATGACTTAAACTTTACGTGGCGCTGAAGAGAGGAAGAATGGCGGCAGATGAAAAGATCAGATCTGTGTGGAGTGATGAGAGACTTCTTTCTATATGGTTCAATGCTTTAATGGCACCCAACTGGAAAATTAAAGCCACTGTTAACTGTTAACAATGTGCCCAACTCTTCAGATTTGTGTAACAGTGGTGCATGGAAACAGATTTTCGGGAAATTCAGTTAAAATATGCTCTACATTTGGAAGTATTTAGCTTTTTAAAAATGTATCTAGGTTTATATGCAGATATTTGTTGATATCTGTTACACTTTCACGTCTTTAATCAGACTGTAAACAATGACTGGTGCTGGGAAAAGGAAATCTTGGTCCGGATATCTGATTGCAACACTGGAAGCCCTGAAACATTGGCTGTTGGCTCCGGAAGCTAAATTTTCATCAGAAAATAGCTGATGGGTTCCCAGAAATTACACACCTGGATGATTACATTAATTTTGGGGGGTAGAAACTCCCCCAGTTCAAACATGCTACAGAATTTCTGTTTGCAGCACATTTCTTTAGTCATATGTCATGTCTGTCCGATGGACTTTGTTGTAAATCTGTAATGTATTCCCAGATTTCTACAGTTAGCCCAGTGAGTAAAATGCTACCATAACTTATAATAACCATTAAAGAAAGAGCGAGGTTGTTAAGGTTGTTTACTTTAATGTCCCTTTAACAGGGCCAGGGGGGGAAATAATGCAAGTGTGGACACACTTTGGATGAAATACTTGGTATTTCCTTCATTCTTTGCTGACATACCTTTTGAATTCACCTCTGACACTCAGACAGCAAGTAGAAAGGAATGTAAACAGGAAAAGCAAACAGAGAGAAGGAAATGAGAGTAGGCCGTGCAATAAACAGAAAGACAGTGAGTTCATTGTTAAAAGAGATACCTACGTACGAACGCAAAGGAATAAAAACAGAGAGATGGAGGGCTGGAGAGAAAAAGGCTGTTTACAGTAATCCATCAGGAAATTACAGGTATCAAAGGTATGTGGTTCCATCAGCCAACAGATGGAGATGAGCTGGAGCCTGAAGGCAGGTGGAGTTCAGGAGATGTCTTTCAAAGCCGGGATCAGCTTTTCCATTTTCCACAGTAAACCCCACAGTGAGAACAAGAGGAGCAGGATGGTGATCTTTACAGAGTCCACCAGGTCAGGTGCACCTCTGAAGATCCAACTGGAATCTGTCGGGATTATCCAACAAAGTGTTACAAAATGAAGAGCAAAAGCATGCACACACTGCTCTATGCTAAATGTGTTCTTCGATTTGAATTCATAGTCTTTTCTGTTCTTATGCAGACGTAGACAGAAGCTATCTGCAGGGCAGGAGCATTAAAAAGGGTACCAGCTGTGTGCGAAAAGTCATGATGATCTGGTGAAACAGCTACAATCCCTGCTCTAGAATAAACATGCGCAACAACATGCGCTGGTTGTTAACTGTTTCAGCTCCTGTTTTTTAGCTGTCATTGTACACAAAGCAACGCAACAGCATGATGGGATGTTAACTTTACAAACTGAACCTCACAGTCACCACAAACCACAAAACTAACTGCGATGGCATCAGTGATGGAGCGCAGCTGATGCGCCGCAGCAGCCGCTTCACCAGAGCACATCAGGAGGGCGCAGGGACGCATGCTTGTTCGCTTGTTTTTGTCACTGACAGACTCAGATTGTTGAGTGTCTGACAAAATGATGGAATGAGTCTGACAGTGAAAAAAACCGTGAAGAGTAAGATACGTTTAGTTTAATCGGACACAGCTGTTTTATTGTTCTCAGCAAACTTACCAGACTCCTTTTGACTTTTTTAAACACATCAACAAAACTGAAGTTAAGGCTCAGTGATGTGATCACTGGTTAAAATACAGACACTATGACCCATGAAAATGTTATGTCATGGTACTTTTAGGTGCTCTGAGTAAAGATTCTCCATATGTAAGAATAATACCCAGAAAAGCAAAGTAAAGCCTGTACTTTAAGAGTTAAAACTATGATAAAGGAGGAATTTTCCAGTCTCAGAAGGTCATCTTGGGCCAGCCTGAGGTCCTTCCTTTGTGCATGCCAGCGAAAGGGAGTGAGCATTCTTCCTGCTGAATATGAATCCAGCATGCACAGCAGCATAGACAAATGAAAAGAGTCTGAGTAAAGGGAAGAAAAATGTCTGCAGGCGATGAAAGCTCCTTCTGCTTTCATCCTCATTCCAAATGTACAATAAATGGAGGGTTTTGTATTATTTTGACAACATTACTGTTCAAGTGTGTTTTCAACTGCGGGGGCTGAAGTCTATGCAGTTTGAGGTTTACTTATTTAGTCACGTCACATTTACTTCTAATGCACATTTAAAAACATCCCATGTTGACCAACGTGCTGCACAAGACCAGAGCAGGTAAATTTAAGATCCTTCAGGGAAACTGTGGAATAAAAGTCATAATTTCTAAATGCAATTGACTGGAACTGTCCGTGCTGGATGGATTTGAACGTGAAATCAGGAACTTTGTTTTGTTATTGGTTGTATTGGAGGCTTTTGCATGTGTAAGTGCATCATGTAGGTCAACTTAAACTGACCGACTGATGACTGGTCACACTGTTACCTTCAATCTGACTCCTGGCATCATAAGAGGGTTTGTTTAAAGACACAGTGATTATTTTCAAAGCAACAGTTCACCCATTAAAACTGCATATTTCCCCTCTTATCTGTAGTGCTGTTTATCCATGTAGATACTTTTGGTTTGAGTTGGAAATGTCTGCTTACTCACCAATATAATGGGACTAGATGTCACTTGACTTTTGGTGCTCAATGCACCAAAAAATACATAAAAAAAAAAAATCTAAAGCAGCAGCGTCTCTTTCCAGAAATCATGACCTGGTCACTCAAGATAATCCACACGCCTGGTTGTGAGGTGAACTGTCCTTTGAACCATAGTGTAATTTAAAATACTGATATTAACTGTGGTTGTAATCTCTTTGGACAAATAAAAGGGATACCAGCATTACAGGTAGCTAATACTACAATGGCTGCCACTGGTTCAAATGTATTTTTATCTCACAAAAATCTAAATGAGCCATTAAAAAAAAATTTTAATCAGGGACTGACTGAGGTGGACACATGGTTTAAATCCAATAAATTACCCTTAAACATAAGCAAGACAAACTTTTTTTTTTTTGCTCTAATATAAATGAAAATAATGTTGAATATGTTTATATATAAATAAATGGCATAGTGGGGTCCATAGTGATGAATTTTTAAACTTTGAGGTCCATATTGATGAAATGAGGTTGTCCAAATATGTTATTTTTCAAGTTGAGGCATTTTCTTCCACTAAAAGCACTTTGAACCTCAGTCTTTATTTGACCCTCATTTAAATTACTGTAATGTTATTTGCTGCAACACTTTTCTGAGTCATCTTGTGAAATTACAGATTTTACAGAAGACAGTTATGTGTGTCATATTATGGTCCAAAGAAAAAGCTTTCTTTTCCACAGCTATGGTCTTAGGTTAGTTTTCTTTGATTAGTCTTAACTAGATGGCTTACGGGGTTTCCCCATTTCACATGTTTCAATAAGAATTATATGCTTGTACTTATATTTTAAATTGTTTTGTGATTAAACTGAACTAACTGTAAATTCAACGTAATGTACATTTTCACATAATAGGATCAGTTCAGCGTCGGCCACTCAGCTGTTGAACAGAAATACATTTTTTACTCACTGACTCACTCATTCGGATTGATTGTGCTTTACTGGACTCAAATGTTAAGCCAAGTTAAGTCTTAATTTCCTGCCCATGTTTCACAATAAAAGCTCTTTAAGTCCACGGGATGCAATGCTTCACACTTCCTCCCTTAACAGCTGTGAGGCTTTTAATGTGAAACAGGTGGAGGACGTGCTTATTTCATTATGAACTTACAAGAGAAACAGTATTTTAACACAACAAATAGATAATATAGCATATTCATATTCAGTATTATATTCATGAAGGACATGTGTAAATAATCCCTGTGTGTAATAAGGCCTGTTTTTCTCATCTGTTCATGTAAATAAAGTCCTCGCCTTCTGATTACGTATTCACATTCATAAATTATTAATTTAACTCTAATGTTTGTAAACACAAGTTTGTTTTGGCTCCCATGTTTACAAACATCACGTATGTAATCGACCACATCATAAAACATGGACGACTTTGATTTGTTATGTATGTTATGTTGTTTATCACCGTTTTAAAAGACCTTCCGAGTGAAATTCGCAGTTCCAATTTTGTGTCATAAATTTTTGTGGTGGGTGAACTTGTAGTTTTATTCTTATCTCATTCAGAATTTCTCACTGGGAGGGCATCGCAGGAGACTCAAAGTAAAGAAAAAACTGAGTGAGAGATATGAACAGGATACTTCTAGAGTCAATAAAAATATTGGAAAAATATTAAAATCATCACTATGGTCAAGTCAAGTCATTTCTGTTTATATAAACATCTCAGGGCACTTTTAATATAGAGCAGGTCTAGACCAAACTCTTTATTGTATTATTTACAGAGACCAAAGTTGGTATGGTTTCAACTTGTATTTTTATTATTATATGTTTATTAATTATTCATTTTTAAGCATTTGCATTACAACACATAGTATTTTTTGATTTGTTCAAATAAATTAAAAATTCAAAAACCAAAGTGTGCAAAAACTACCAAAACATCAACAACAAAACAGTCAAGAGTCAAACATTTTAGCACAAATATAGAAATTTATTTCTTAAAAGGAAATACATGACTGACAACGGTGCATGTCAGCAACACACACACCTTCAAGTGAAACAAAATGCTGGGGTACAGACCTTTTCTTTACTGTGAGAAAAACAAATGTTTCAAAGAGAAAAAAAACAACAGAAAAATCACAATTCCAGCCACACATACATACTGTACACTCATAACTGCACTTGTGAAAACAAGCCAATAAAAAACATTCGGCCTTTGCATCATTCTTTCTCTTGACATACCGTAACCACACAAATTTCCAAACGTCTTCCCTATTCGAGACAACCAATCACGTCCAGAGTCTCTCTCATGTCACATCTGTTGATAGCAGCTCAGTTACTTCAGCTCAAACTTACTTCAGAATTACAGACAAACAGACAAACGTGTGCAATTTACATGGAGGGAAAGAAAGGGCTGCATGACTAAAATATTAATAATTAAGGCCATTTTGAATCACGTTTGATTATTTTCTCTTTTGAAGGTGCAAAGGTTTAGTGTGCATTTTTCATTAGAAATGAATCAGCTGGGTTTTGTTTAGTAGAGAAGCATTTTGTCGCCATGCACTTCCCGTACTTTCCCTTCAATATGAAGGACTTAATCAGCTCCATTTCCACTTCTTCAGTTTACAGACATCACATTGAGAGGGACATCTCAATCAGTGCATATTTAACAAACAGTCTGTATTTTAGTGGGCAGGCACTCTGAGAAGGCACATTATTTTACACAACAGGAATATGTAAAACTTGACAGATTTCCCCCATTTATCCCTCATCATCCAACCACAGATCATCAAGTCTCTCAGGCCACGTTACAGCAAGAATCAGGTCAGTTGAGCACATCACAGTTGGGTTTCTGTCTGGTTTGTGCACTTCCTCTAATGAGGTTGTTTGCTTCAGTTTAGTTTCTGGCTGAGATCCAGTCTAAGCTCAGACCCACAGCTGGATTCGTACTCAATGCCCTGTCAGTGTTTGTTATCTTATTTCAATGCCATTTTAGCAAACAACCAGGTTTTCACCAATAAGGCACGGTGTTATCAATCTGACCCCAGCTCTGCCAGCCGGGAAAGAGTCCGCTTGACATGCGTGGGCTGCCGAACTGATCGAACTCCATCTCCAGCACCTTCACGCCCCCGTTTTTGTGCTCTGAAGACCTCTTCTGCTGGGGCGCCACAATGCTCAGGTCCTCTCCGTTCCAGCCAACATGCTTGAGAGTATAGTTCTTGCCATCATTATTGTCCCAGAAGGTCTGGTCCTGGACTCTGAAGCAGATGCAGAACTCGACCCGGTTCTGTGGTGAGATGTAGGTGGGAAGCTCTAGGACGAAGGCGAAGGTGTCGCTGTCCTGGCAGCTGTAGACGTTGTTCATGAAGGTGCACTCGATGTCGGTGAAACTGGCCCATGAGTCGAAGGTGGCGCGCAGCTGCACCGACTTCTCAAACCCAATGTTCCGTACCTTGATGGTGCCGGTCAACGAGCGCTCCTGCAGCGAGCAGTTCTCCAAGCAGACCGAGTTCTGAATCAGGCGGTTCCGGAAATCCAGGTAGTCAGCTGAGGGCTGTTTAAAGTCCAGCGCCAGGCTGCGGACCGGACTGATCTTTAGATCCATTGTGGCTGTTTCCAAGTCGGCCATGTCGAACTGCAGCTCTTCCGTGATTCCCCCACAGTGCTTGTTCTGATACGGCTCATCGTCGAACTTTGAGAAAACGTGGATGGCGGTGAGTGACATGCCCTTCGAATCTGCGAACACCACCTTCTTCTTGCCCACCTTGTTGTTCCAGCCCACACAGCTGTCATCATCCGCCGCCTTCTGCTGGTTGCTGAGGCAGGGCCGCAGGGGTTTGTAGAGCCGCTGGTTGTGGCTGCAGGTGGTGGACTGGTTGACCCGGTTCTTGGCCCTCTGCAGCTCCTCATAGGAGCTGAGGAAGCCTCGGAGAGGAGGCGGAGAGTGGCTGATGTAGAATCTCATCGCCACGTCCATCGGCATTACTGGGCCAGGCATTGCTGATGGACTGAAAGACCTGAGCACGCTGAGAGAGGGAGAGGGAAAGAAAAGAGGGGAGGTGGTGTGACAGGGAGGGAGGTGGAAAGAGAGAGAGACAGAGGGAGAAAGATTAGAACAGTGGCTCCTGTATACAGTTATTTTTTAAGAAAGCAGCTTCACTTTTCTGTCTTTATAAAAAGTTACAGTTTGATGAAACTTGTCACTTCTTTAAATCAGCAAGATGTCGATTTCTGCTCAATGAATAAGTCCCAATCTCATAAATTGTGTTTTTGGTTTCTAATGGCTATCCACATCAAATTTAAACTTTATCTGAAATTAAAGATCATACATTCAAAAGAAGAAAGACTGTTCGATATTTCTCTACATTTCTGTACGACATGCGTCACTTTTTCAAAGCAAAACCAAACTTTTTGTTCAATTCTTACCTTGCAGCACTCATGGAATAACGAAATAAGTTCCAAAGAGAGAAGAAACAAGCTTTTGTAAAAGTTTTCAGTCCTTCTGACTTTACAAATTTACAGAGCAGCTTTTTCTAAAAGTGCATGCCGTCGACACTCCCCCTTTTCTTCTTCCACCTCCTCTCTCGTTCTCTTCCTGCCTTTCAGTGCCTGAGTTGCTCAGCACTCAGGGATTTCAACTGCCACATAGAGACAATTTGCATATGCTGTCATATGGTTCTTCGAGCAGCCAATGAAAAGACAGTGGAGCTCTTCGCCAACCAATCAGCACAAACCTGATCTGGCTGCCGTCCAGCTGATAGGGGAGTGTCGCAGGCATGGGCTTCATGGTTGGGATGCCTCAGCCTGTTGCCTCAGCTGCTATTTGAGAAACATGATGGACCCCTGCTGGTGCTGCAGATGATCTTCAGATTAGTCAGTGCAGACTTCTGCATAAACCGTCCGGCTGTTCTCTGGTATGACTGGGACTCCCGTAACATGACAGAGCAGCATTATTCTTGTCACAATGACTTTGTAGAAGAAAAAGTGAAATTCATTACACAGAGGATTACACATGTCCCTGAAACAGATTAGATTAATGATTTTATTTTATATGGTGGCTTTTTAGATAGAAACTTAAATTTTATCCCCAAAGAATACAGATATAAAAGCAATTTACAATTAAAATCAGCTCCTCACCAGTAAAAAACAGGCATATACAGTAGGTTGCCTGTAAAAGCAACCTATCAGGAACTATATTTACATTTACTGTTCAGTGGTGACCTCTAGTGGTCATAGTAATTGTGACAGGAGCGCAGGAGGACATCAGGTGACGTATTTTAAAAAGCAAGAAAGTCCACAAAAAGAATAAGTGAGGTGAATAAAACTCAGTATTGATTTATGTAAAGTTTTGTTACATTTAGTCTGATCCAGGCAGTATACACCATATTTGCTATCTGTGTTTTCAAAGTCCAAACAACCTCTAAGCTAACAAGCCGAACTTTAACCGTATGAATGTTAACAAGCTAGCAGCTTGTGGGGATTTAGCCATTTTAATGCCAGAGCTCGGCTCAAGTTCCCTACTCACCCTTGACACTATTTTGCAGGGGCACCGTCGCTGCATCCTGGACTTAGCACCGCCCAAGACGATTGTGATTGGTTTAAACATCACGACACAACAGGCCTATTCAGTTTTTAAAAGGGCTAAATTTGAACAAAGGACATTTATTTCCCATGTAAAATTAGGAATTTAAATGTGTAAAACAATGCTCCCCTTACATGGACACAGTGTTACATAATGAGGGTTATGAGCTGATATGATGTGATTTATCTGATGGCTTTTTAACACCTTTGGTATAAATTAATTAATTAAGGATGACACTAAAAACTTCCAGGCTTTTCTGACTTTGTCTTCGTGTTACAGGGATGTCAACGCAGATCAGACCAAAATAAATCTGATATGAGAAAACACTTTCTCTGATTAGTGCTTACTGACAACTTATGTAAGTCTGCAGTGACACAAGATGATCAGTAAAACATAAAACATATAAAATATTAAATTTAAGAAGTAAAAGTTGAGGGTTTCAGATCCCTTCTCTTGGTTTTAGTTGTTGCTGTTTTGACCTCCATGCATGTTGCCAAAGATGCTATTTTTATAGTTTATTTGCGTCATTGATTTTCTGCTGTGGGTTAAACATTATCCCCAAAAATATCAAGTGGATCAGAGTCGACTTTATTTGGAGAATGGAGGCCAGTCAGGGACAACTTTTCAACAACTCGCAATGACAATGGGTGAACAGATTTCTTCCTTTCTGCTTTAAATTTGCGTAGCAGACAACAATTCATCAAGTCACGCTGTGAAATATCATCATGACTGCATTTTTATGATCATTTCTGAGAGCTGAAAGTCCTGTTTGGGCACCCTAGAGGCTGTGCTGCTCCAAACTGAAACTAGAACAAAGTGGGACTGACTGTTGTTCTCTGTAACGTCTAATAAAAGTTGTTCACACGTCAGTTCAACATCTGGTTGATCTGTATTCAGTCTCATCTCATTGATTTGTATCTGCAGCCCCTGATTAGCGGCAGAGGAAACCCCTTATTCAGTAGTCAGTCTGTATTAGCATTTTCTTCTGAAAATCTGACGTCAAAGTGATTTCAGAGACTTTGATTGGATTGATTCTTTCAGTAAGGGGCCAGACGCTCTGATTTCTGACCCTTGCAGATCTCTGGGTCAGAGGGCAGGAGATCTGTTGTGACTCTGAAGGGTTTTCCCCCCTCAGCAATGCCTCTGAATTATCTGCAGGGAGACTTTAGACTCAAAGTGCCAAACATGCCATTTTCACATGGTCATAAAGAAAACAAATCAGCCTCATCTGGCCGTCTAAGGGTTACCAAGATCAATCAACATGGCCTCAGGATTGCATCAGAAAAAAATATTTCTTTATATAGCAGCAATTACAACAACTTAAACTCAGATTATTATTTTATTATTATGTTATCATATTATAGTTAATATGGTTAATAAAGAGTAGCATATAATTTTATTATCCCATGTCTTGTTTATGTGTGACTTTTATTTTTTATCTCTGGTAAATAAGTCTGTTTCCATCCATATATCTGTTTATGAGATGTGTGAAGAAATAAATGTTATGTAATTTGACTGACATTTGGTGAACATGTTGTCTCTGTCAGCGTCGGATTAAAGATTAAAGAGATTTCCGATACTGGATGTTGTTTGCTCTCTCTGAGCTTTAACTATCATGCCGTGTTCATGTGATGATGCCAAAGATAGAATCCTGGAATATCAACCTGGGAAACAAAGGTTAAACAAACTAAAATCATAGTGAGTCACCAGCTGTGCAAGTTTAAAGATTAAAGCAAATTATGTTGTGAGTGGAGGGGGTTGCAGTTTGGTTTGGTGCCCTAATAAATTCTAATAAGGGTCTAACAGGTGGGAAACAATACACTTAAAAGTAAAGTGTAATTTTATAATGTCAAGATCTGGTCTGGGTAGGGCCCCTAAGCAAAGCACTCAAGTATGTGTTGTTGTTGTTTTTCTTTAAATTATTTGCATTATATATTAATGTTAATATTTATTTATTTACCCCCTATTCCTAATTTAATAAAATTCCTTACTCTTCCTTCTTGCCTCTGTTTTGCTTCTATACCCTTATGATGTATTTGCTTAAATGTACACACACATAAATAACACTGGAGCAGTTGATCGTTGAATGAAGTCTATAGAGGGAGATGTGTCCGTCATGCTTAAAACCCAGAAGGCTACCACAAAGCTTCTAACCACCTCCAACATGGTTCAGTGAGCCCAGGCAGGGCTCTCAGCCCCTGGGCAGGCCGACAGGAGCCCCTCCATGCTCAGGCACAAATCTCCCCACCTGTGATAAATGGTGTGTGTAGTGAAGTTAAAAGTAAATTACTGGCCCAAAAATATTAGTGGTAAAAAGTAAAAGTACAGTTTTAAAAATGAATGTGAAACGTTAACATTAAAAAGAAAAACCTTTTTCAGTCGTCCTCTCTGCAGTAACAGGAGGAGCTCAGTTCCACTTGACTCAGACGATGTTACTTCACTGTTTGTTGCAGTTCTGTGGTCGTGGCTTTTTATCAGAAACAGCGTTGCTCAAAATTATACAAAAAGGGAACAATCGAAAAACAAGCAAAAGCAGATGATTGCCACGCTACAATATTCATGTAACCACAGACATAATTATCCACAATGTGCTGTTACTTCAATTATTTTTATTATAATTTATGGTTTTATTATTGCTGCATGTAAGTGATTAATCATGTAGTAAATATCCATGACTCCCTCTCAGGGTAATGTCTTATAACAGTCAAAATTAAATTCATAATCCTCATGTTTGAGAAGCTGGAACCAGAATTTCTATCAGCTTGATAAATATATTTCTAATGCTAACAAATCTAAAATGAACAATGCCAGTAAGCATAAAATAAACACTTGTTTCAGTTCTGTCCTCTCTGTTGGAGCTCTTCACATTTCATTTCATCCCTCTTGCAGTTTAAATTCAGTGACCTTTAATGGTACATCTGTGCTGCTTGTGTACACATTGCTAAATCACAAATTCAGACCTAACAAACATGAAGCCGGGATGATGAACCGTAAAAAGTAAAGATTATCGATAAGGCCAACATTTGTGTTTGGACTGCTGTTACATCATTGCGACATTAAAAATACAACATGATTAACAAAAACTATTTCCGATCATGAAAAAGGTTGAGAAACGTTTCACAAAATCAAAAAAACAATCAGGGGTGGAAATTAAAAGCACATCTACTCAACTACAGCACTTTAAGAGTTTTATTTAACTTAAATATTCTGATTCATGCTATACTTTCTATTTCAAAAGAGCAACTTATACTTTTTAAACATTTTTACACTATCTGAAGCTGTAAGTAGGAGTTATTTTAGATTTAGAAGGATTTGCGGAATCAAACCGTCTGATGGGCAAAAAATGAAAAGGCATCAGCTGCAGGCACCAAGATACCAGCACAAAGAAAGTCAAGAAAAGTGAAACACGTAGAGGACAAAGTTTCTAGTGTCAAGCACAGCCTGGAGGGCACTTAATTGTTTTGCCCTCTGGCAGAGCACCCTAGAGGGCCCTGAATCAAGTTTTTCTCCACTGGAAGGGTACTGTAGTTAGTCTTTGTGTAACCAGGGATTCAGATTTAAGTTTGAGCTCTGGGGAATAATTTAATCTGGGAATCTACCACAAAAAGAGACCATTTCTGAGCAAACATGAAAGCAAAATTTTCTCCTTTTCACCGTGTTTTGGAAATGCCAGCATTGCACCAGAAACCTGACCTGGTCTGAGGACGACAGGAAGGTTGTGACACTTTTGGTAACACAGAGAGAGACAGAGGGAGAGAGACAGAGAGAGAGAGAGCTTGTGACACCATTGGCTCTTGTGTGATTTCCAGGCCGCCAGTTGGCAGGGTTACGGTCCACGTAGTGACCACTCGATGGCCTGCAGATGAAAGGGATCAGGAGAGGTTATCAGGCACAGTGATTGGCTGACCGCCGTCACGTGACTTGGATTCTCTTGAGATGTAGACAGCTCTGAGTTGATGTGTGACTTTATTTCCCACAAGCACTTGGATCCGTCAGAGCAGAGTGTAATATCAGGCATGTCTGTATCATGGCCAGGATAAAAATAGTCATGGTTCATTCCAAGTGTTGAATCGTTTCATCTTCAACTTGAGGAGTTTTTAACTGTAAATGAAACTGTCTCTGTTTAACACTGATGCTTCTATAGGACCTACATAAGCAAACAAGACCATCAGCAAGAAGACTGGCTATTTCTATATAGTAATTCTTAATGGCTGCCACCGGGTCGGATTCTCTGTGAAAGTTGAAACGAGTTAAAAAGAAGCCAGTTAAAAAGAAACAGGACTAGATTTTTCTTTTGATAGTTTTATTTTGACATCATATTTTGTGGTTATTGCAGCTGAAACACTGCTGCTTTTGTCCACAGCAGCCTCCAAACTCAAAATATGAAAGTTCTTGATCTTTGTGTGCAGTCAGAACTGTGCTACAGAGTATTACATGCAGATCCAATTGTGTCTTCACTGGCGTATAATATAATGTCATCTGCAAAGAAAAGTACAACAATTGATTAACAATCAATAGGCATCATTGCACGAACCACTCACTCAAACAGATTTGTTTTTAAGTTGGTTGTACGAGTGATTTAGGAGAACTTGTCGCATCCACCAATTTTGCACAATTTTGAATTTTCTCAGAGAAATGAACACAATTTACAGGTTGTCCAGACTTGTCGTAGAGTCGTGTGCAGTTAGTCTGCTGTTAACTCAACCCCACAACTCTGAGCTAGCACTAAATTCTTGTTAGTCAAAAAGGGGTTAAGTGTGGTGCATTGACTTTTGTCACTTTTCATGATTATTTATGATTTTTCAGTGTTGTTGACTATTCTTATTCAGTTTTCAGGTTATTGTCGATTGTTTTTTAAGCTTTATCTCTGATTTTTCAGGGTAGCCTAGTTGCTGACTTTTCCAGACTTTTCACAACTTTTCAGGGTTTTCTTTTTTTTCTAATTTTCAGGGTTATTTTTGACTTTTCAGGGTGAATGTTTAGATTTCAAACCTGTCAGCTGCTTTTCAAACTAGCATAATTAGCATAATTTAAGATAGCATAGCATAATTTAAATATATGACATTCCAAGACATTTGTTAGGTTATTGACAGGAGGCTTATAGTTATCCACTGTTTCTGAGTTAAACTTCTACTGGGCATATGGTCTGGGCTGCTGGATGGTTAAACTAAAAAAAAAACTGCCATTTGGAGCTGCAAAGGTACAAATGTGTAGTTTTTCAGCACTGACTGGTTCATAGACAAACTTCCATGCAGCTGACACACATTGAGCATGTAAACTGTAATAAAATAGATCAGATATGGAAACAGATGCACTAACAATGTAGAATTATTCTCCTCACTGTGTGGTCAGTTGGTCAGAGGTGCATTGATGCACTTTAAATAAAGCAGCGTGGCCGCACATCACATATTACCACCACAGAAATAGAAACAGATTTCAGCGCAGAGATTACTCAGGCAAACGGGTCAGCCAGCAGCGTGTTTGACATTACCGGATTGGCAAATGAAACGAGGTGTTTATTATCAGCCTTAGAGGAAGTATAAAGTAACTGGCTTTTGAGAAGGAGAAGACACTGGATTTCACGTTTTACTGGCAGTTGTTAATGTACTTCACATCAAACTTTTTATCCCTTTTCTCTCTTCAAAGCCACCCGACTCCTGTGACAAAACCAGGAAGTTTACTTCACTGAAACGAGGAGCTGCTCTGCTGCTCTTATCTGTTAGTTTCTTTTTTTTATCGTGTGACTTCAGTAAATTTGAACTAAAGCACAGAAGCAAAGCAATGATAATATTCTCAATTCTCAGATTTGTTTAGATTATATTTTAGATTATAATTGAGGAAGTTTCTAACAAACTTTTCCAACGGGATTCCTCAAAATATGTTGGTGCAAACTTTAGCCCTCACACAACCCAAAGTAACTGATCTGGAGCAAAACTTTTAATCCAGATCAGAATTATCCAGATTTTGTAATACTGTAGATATGATATGGTGTATGATATTGTAGGTTTTGATTGTTTTGTTTTTTTAATCCAGCAAGACATTTAATTAGTAATAATAATGCACTTCCCAACATTTTCACGTCTGTTAATGAAATGTTACTTTGAGTGACAGATTGAGGTCGATCCAACGACTGGAAATCTAGATTCTGTGATCCTGATCTTGTAATGTTTGGATCAGAAAGATCCTATCTGACAATTCTTTGAAACACCAGGATGAAATCTAAAGGTTTTGAAATACTGGACCCTGGAGAGAAGTCTTATTAGCCAAACAGCTGTGTGGGCTCTTAGACAGTGAAAACCTATAATTTGATCTGGTGGCAGCCAAAACAAATGTTAAACTTGTAGCTCCTTTCACTGCAGAGTTTGTTGTTTTTCTGGTTGGGGTTAGCTCTCAAACTACCACACCGCCGTCAGCCATCTGCAGCTCATACAGGTGTTTGGCGTTTTTGTGCTCAGGACTCTGCAGGTTTGTGCAAAGTCTCAGGTTGAATCAGGCCGATGACGCTGCACGACTGAAGAAATATCCATTGCATTATTTGTGATTTCCCAAATAACGTATTCTGGTGCATCCACAGATAACCAAAGAATTTGGTTCCATGAAAGTGATACCAAGTGCATAATTACCAATATCCATATAGATTTATTATTTATCATAAAATGGTCTCTAGTCTTGGAAGAAATAGCTAAACCTTCAAGTAGGAAACAATTTGGAATTTGGATCATTTCACCTGATAAAGACTCACCTTATAATCAATAACATTAATGCTGATAATGAGAAAGATACGCACAAAAGAAAATAGATCAAATATTTTGTATAAAAATGGAGCAAACTAAATTTAGTTTGTTGTCTTGCAGGAGTAAGAATTCTTACCTTTGGCCCTTCAGACCTTACACCCATTATCAAATTTGACGTTTTTATTGCTTATCGACAAACTGCAGCCTGAACGGGGTCACACAGGTAAATATTAGCAGTCAGATGAAACACCTCTCATTGTCTTAATGTTTGTCTGGAGACAAAAGTGCGGGTGTGTCTGCAGAAAACCTGCTGATATGCACTGATTAACCAGCATGCAGCCTGCAGGAACAATTATCCCTGATATTTCATGAGCTCTATAAATGTCGACTTGGCTCCTCAGATACAGTTGACCGTTGACTGCAGAGAGAATCTGGGTTGCAAACTGACCCAATGTAACCCTGGACACACCTCCATGACACTGCACAACGCACTTGTCTATGCTATTCCCAGAGGCCTGCAGGAACTTGGTGCAGCAATTACTCAACCGAAGCATCTGCAGCTGTCTCCTCACCTGAACTTAATCCTGAATTTAACTTTAGATACCAGTCTGACTCTGATCAGTGTCCTTAAAGGTCTGTGTGTGGCCTACTTATGGGTTATTGTATATTAAAACATATCAGCCCACTTGTTACTGTTGACATAGACTGTTTTTTCTGTAACATAATGTCCTCACATGCTCGTCTCTTCCCTCCTGTTGAACTCTTCTTGTTGATAAGATACTTATTTTGCACTGAGCATCTAATGTGACCTAGATTCATGTTTCTGTTGTTTCATGTGGCTCTTTTTGATTGTTTATTGCAGGCTGTAATATTTAATTCTTGATATATTAGTCTTATGTTGCGCAGTGAAGTTTTAATCTGTTCACAAGGCAGACAAAAGAACAGAATCATGTGACAGTAAGATCTCCTCTTCTATTCGAACGCACTTTATTTCTTCAGCTATGAACGTGCTCTGCAGAACACAGGCATTTCTTGTATGTCCTCTGAAGTCTGCTAGACACTGTCCGACTTGACTACAGCTTTTTGTCTCCACCTCCTGCTGCGGCGCCCTGATTTCGTCTACCTCCCAGGTGAGGTGCAGTTCATCTCGAACGAGCCAAATGTTAAGTCAGGATGACTGGGGCCCCGTTTACACGTACACGGTTATTTTCAGAAACGGAGAAATATCCCTTCGTTTGCACCCTTCGTTTACACGCAAACGGAGAATTCGCCTCTGAAAACGATGCTTTTTAAAAACTCCGGCCAGAGTGGAGATCTTGGAAAACTCCGGTTACACGTTTGCATGTAAACGGAGGAAAACAGAGAAAACGCAGGCAGTAGACGTCACAGTATGCGACAGAACTTGCACTCACGTCAAACGTGCGACCTATGTTTACATGTTGCTATGGTGATCATGGATCGTGGATGCTGTTTTCGGGATTGTGATTGGCTAACGTGGGCTTCAGCTTCTCGTTACACTGCCACCTACAGTTTTGGAATGTCCTGGCAGCAGACATACACGGGTTCATGTAAACGCAAAGTTTTCTGTAAACGGATACGTGTGCATGGAAATATTTTTGAAAACGGAGAGGGTGAAATGTCCGTTTCTGAAAATAACCGTGTACGTGTAAA
>JAJHUR010081502.1:0-10802 GCA_027495735.1 Lutjanus campechanus | reverse complement strand
GTACAGGTAGAAAAGCAGAGGAGAAAGAATGCAGCCTTGGGGGGGATCCGGTGCTGATGGTCAGGGAGTCAGAGACATGCTTCCCCGGCTTCACCTGCTGCCTCCTGTCAGACAGGAAGTCTGTGATCCACCTGCAGGTGGAGTCGGGCACGTTCAGCTAGTCTTCTAGTCTTCTAGACTACTCAGAGCGCTTTCACAATTACAGGTCACCCCATTCACGCACTAATGACAGGTGGCTTCTTCTTCTACAAAGACCCAACCTGTGCATCAGAAATCATTCACTCACATTCATACCCCGGGAGCAGTTCGGGGTTCAGTGGTTCGGGGTTCAGTGTCTTGCCCAAGGACACTTCGACATGTAGGACTAGGGGAGCCGGGAATCGGACCACCAACCCTCCGATTGGGAGACAACCCGCTCTACCACTGAGCCACAGCCACCCTGTTGAAAGCAGAGCTGAAATCCACAAACAAGATCCTGGCGTAGGTTCCTGCAGAGTCCAGGTGCTGAAGGATGAAGTGGAGGGCCATGTTGACAGCATCGTCCACAGACCTGTTGGCTCTGTAGGCGAACTGCGGGGGGTCCAGGAGAGGGTCAGTGAGGGTTTTGAGATGGGACAGAACAAGGCGCTCAAAGGACTTCATGGCCACAGAGGTCAGTGCGACAGGTCTGTAGTCATTGAGTCCTGTGGTCCTTGGTTTCTTGGGGATGGGGATGATGGTGGAAGTCTTGAAGCAGGCTGGCACATGGCATGTCACCAGTGAGGTGTTAAAAATGTCTGTGAACACCAGAGACAGCTGATCCCCGCAGCGCTTCAGGGTGGAGGGGGAGACAGTCCATCCAGCTGCCCCTCACCGAGCTCATTGTTTCCGAGCTGCCCCTCGCCCAGCTGCCCCTAACCCAGCTCCAGGCCCATCACCCAAAAGGAGTAGGTGCACATTCTGCCCTTGTCAGAGTGATGTCAAAACTTGTAAGATGTGCCAAAAATGCAATGCACACATCTGCATAAACCACACTGTTACTACCTGCCCCGCATGCAGCTGAGGGCACATTCAGACTGTTTCTGAATGAACATAGATTCTGATGAAGTTAGTTTTGAAAGATTGAATGTATGTTGTTAAATGTTTTGAAAAAAAATGTTGATGTTTTATCTGGCAGGTAATGAAGAATAAAGTTGAATAAAAAGTTGAAACAAAAATGTGTGACGTTATGTTTTGTGCTTTTTAACAGTCAAACCAATTGGGGTCAAATTGACCCCAGAGGACAATGAACGTTACTATTTGCTGCCATTCGAAAAAACATTAGAAGGTTTAAAAAATATCCTGATGGAGTTATGACTTATACCAGTGTCTGATAATCCATCAATTTATTTGCCTTTGATCTTTACTATATTTGAAATTATTCAGAATTTCGGTTTTGTGAAACTCAAAAAATAGCTATTATTTCATATAAATAAGGTATGAATTACAAAAAAAGTGTAAAATTAGTATTAATAGGTTGGTCTGACGTTGAATAAAAAGATGAAACACAAATTTGTGTGATAATGTTTTGTTTTGTGCTTTTTAACAGTCAAACCATTTGGGGTCAAATTGACCCCAGAGGACAATGAACGTTACTATTTGCTGCCATTCAAAGAAAAATTAGAAGGTTTAAAAAATATCCTGATGGAGTTATGACTTATACCAGTGTCTGATAATCCATCAATTTATTTGCCTTTGATCTTTACTATATTTGAAATTATTCAGAATTTCAGTTTTGTGAAACTCAAAAAATAGCTATTATTTCACATAAATAAGGTATGAATTACAAAAAAAAGTGTAAAATTAGTATTAATAGGTTGGTCTGAAGTTGATTAAAAAGATGAAACACAAATTTGTGTGATAATGTTATGTTTTGTGCTTTTTAACAGTCAAACCATTTGGGGTCAAATTGACCCCAGAGGACAGTGAGTGTTACTCTGTCGGGAGGACATTATGAGGGTTAAGAGACTTTGTTGAGCACATATGAAAAGGATCTGGTTGACCTTCATTCATTCATCCATTGTCCATATCCGCTTATCCTTGAAGGGTGCAGGTGGGGGCTGCTAGAGCCTATCCCAGCTGACACTGGGCGAGAGGCGGGTTACACTCTGGACACGTCACCAGTGATTGCAGGCTGGCACATAGAGACAGACAACCCAACCACAAACTCCCCTGCCCCTCAGCCGGCTGGGGGATTCAAACTCAGGACCTTCTTGCTGTGAGGCAACAGTGCTAACCGCTGCACCACCATGCTGCCCCCTGTTAACCTGTTGGGAGCAGTTTTTAAGGGCCCGGAATTTCCTGTTGCCAGTATGACTATGATTCATACCCCTGCCCACACCCATCTTCAAACTGCCTTATTCTTAATCACAACTCCACACAGTTTCAGTGCACGGTTGTGACACCATCTCATTGACCAAAACTGTCCACTGACAAATAAATACCTGGCTAAGTTCTCAAAACCACTTCTGTGGTAGTTTCTGCTGCAGTATGTGTCTCCAGCACCATATTTTGCTACAGTGACGCACACAGACTCACAAGGTTAAAAAAAACAATACCAGCTACACACTGTCGAGGCTGGTAATAATAGTTACTGATGGTGTTGCCAACAGCTGTATCAGGGCTGGTCTATTGATTTAAAACATATCATGTGTTTCAGCAATATTTGGTAGATGTTTATTTTAATTTCCAGATAAATGTCAGTATATGTTAACGCTGGCTAATCAGGGGTGTGTCCAGATGGTTTTTGACTGGGGTGGCCCAAGCATCACAACAGCACAGTAGCACCATACAAATATAATATAAAATTTACTTTATTCTTTAAGACCAAAAGGAATTTGTACCTCCATTATACCTTGAGACTACAACTTAGAAATCTAAGCTCAAATGCTCAAATTGCTTCAAAAAGTTGAAGAAACAAAAGAATGCAGCAGTTAAGCTAGATATGAGCCTTTTGCTTTTAACTGGCACACTCTGCGGTGCTCCGTGTGTGTGGCCTTCACATCAGAGTTCAGTGGGAGTGTTAAAAAGGAATTATCCAAATCTCTCCTATGACACATAGCTCAGACAACAGGTACACTCCAGCCAGTCGCATCAAAGAGCCAGCAGCTCTACCATTTTTGGCCCGCACTGCCCGCTTTTAATCTAAGCATACTGTGATAAAAATACAACACAGCGGGTCAGAGACATCTGTCAAAATAACAGGGGGTAGCGTGTTTAACACAACAAAATAAAAACAGACTTCTGTGACTGGCTTCAGACATCAGATCCTGAATGTCTCTGAACTCAGTGGAAATAGTTTCACATAATTCATTGTTCCTCTTATTTATTTTTGAGTCAGCGTCAAAGCTGAATAACCAAATGAATTGTTATTGCTGTAAATTGAGCTTTAACCACCTCATAATCAATGAATGCGCAACTATTCTTTGTGGCTCTGACTTCATTACACACCTGATTTACTGTAACAATTACAGGAGAAATCTGTAATATATTTACTGCAATAAATCATAAAATCACCATGATATGTCGTCAAATTTTAAAGGAACATGCAAAGTTAATCATTATGTTCTTTGAAATTTCTATTCCAGTCCTTAACTTGACAAATGTTTGCAGAATAAGTTAGTGCCTGATTATGAGTCGTACAAAACTATTAACAATCTTTAAGAAGGAGCACATGTTTACAACGGTTAAACTGAGCAAAATGTTAATGAAGTCTGGCAGGCTGTAAGGCAGGCAGTCACTGAACTCAAAGTCCAGAGTGTGTGTTTTTGTAGTGTGCTTTTGTTTTTACATTAGTACCGTTCCTGCAGTGTTCCTGCAGCCTGCCTGAGCTTCCTCAAGTCTGGGGAGGAGGGGGCAGGGGGAAACAACTCGCTTCAGCCATAGAAAGTATATTAAATAGGACTTCAAACAATTTAATATATCTGTCTCCGGCTCCAACTTGTTACTTGGATCGTAGAACTGACTATTGGACACGCAATCCAAAAGGTCGATATTGCTCCTTTAACACGTCTTTGGTATCACTCAGTGGTCTCTGTCCTGTCTTAAACCAAAAGATTCTGGGTTCATTTGACTGCAGCAACACAACTCAAATTAAAATCTTGACTTCAAAGTCTTGAAAAAGAGACATGAGATCCTCTGACCCAAAATTCCTGTCTGTTGCGAGATGTAGCACTAAATGTTCAAGCTTTTTTCAGATGCTGCCCCAAAATCAAGACATTTCCCCTCCCCCCCTTTCATTTGATCTTCTCCCTTTATTGAACCTTTCAAGATTCAACTTTAAAAACACTTTAACCTACCAGCACTCCTCTGCTTCGACTTGAGTGTTTGCATACAGTTGTTTGCGTTGACATTTTTTGCAGAAAGATGCTCGATGTTAAAAACACTCAAATTGTTTTCCTAATAAAATTTGACACATGTAGATAGCAAATAAGCCTCCATCATGAATGAGATTTCACTGTGACTCATGCACTGACACACAGATGACAGTGTGGCTGCTCTGTGCTGAGATGAGTCAGTGTTGGGAATTTAAATGTGTATTTTAAAGCATCTGATATGACAGCTGCTGAGGATATTAGATATATTAAAAACTAAACAGTGAGGTGCTCAGTTATGCTTGCAATGTTATTGTTGTAAATGATAAAAAATGATGCAGTTAAGATTGTTTGTGGGGTGAAATTATCAGGTACATTCAGTCAGCGAGTTACTGCACGGATCTTGCACAGTCCTTGACGTTGAATCCCAAATGTGTGAGAATCCTACGGTGGTTTGCCCGTCAGACCATAAAAATGTGGTGGCAAGTAATCCTGCGTGTGATACTGGCAGAGCGGTGGTTTACCATAATCCCAGGACATTGGCTCAACCCCCAGGCCAGTGTGGAGGGGCCAGGTTCTAATCCAAGGTCACTTTTTCAGCCGTGTCTGTCCAAACACATTATTACATTACATAATGTTCACTTTTGGGGTAATAAGTGATTAAAACCGCTGGAATAGTGTCGTCAAAAGACACATTTCATTGGTCACTTTGTTTGGAAGTGTTTTTAAAGGGACAGTATCAAAAATACATGTTTTTCCTCTTAACTGTAGTGCTATTTTTCTGGATTTTCAATCCCTCATGTAGTCTCAACTACCCTCCTGCAGGTCCCCTGTCGCCTCATCTGCCCTGTCTGACTACTCACCTGGTTCCAACTCTTCCACCTGGCCTTGACTCCCCTCCTGCTTGTCCCTTGTCAGCTCGTCTGCGTGGTCTGACTGCTCGCCTGGTTTCGGATCCTCCGCCTCATCGACCTCGTCTCCTGCCTGCTCCCCCCTGGTGCTGTTGCCTGCCGCTGAACAGAACTGTTTTGAGTCCATGGGCTCACGTCAACACTCACGGTCCCACTTTCGGGTTAGACTTGGTTTGCCTTTCGAGCTTGAGCCTCAAAGACTGTGTGTTAACTCGTTGCTAGACTTACAAACTTTTACCTGTGTTGATTCACCTGCTCAAGCTCCTGTTCAGCCTGTGTTTAAATAAAGGTCATTACTGAACGTCTCTCTGTGCCTGTGTACTGCTAGTGGGTTCTGCCAGCACCCGTTACAAGTATAATAGAGGGCACTCAGCTTGTGGTGCTCAAAGCACCAAAAAATACATTTGAAAAACTCAGCTATATCTCTTTCCAGAAATCATGACCTGGTTACTCCCCAGACTTTGTTGTGAGCAGGTTCATGTAGGAACTATTTTCCTTCTACCAAACTACACCTGCCAATCATATCACCACACAGAGAGCAGTGTGCATCTACTTTTGGAAGAGATGTAACGAAATGTAAACATTAATGGCATACTCCTAGGCTGTGCTGTAAATGCTTGTCCATTTTTCAAATGGCACCACAAGCTGAGTGTCATCTATTTCTATTATATCTGAGAGAAGGCAGACATCTTTATAGCCGATACTCCAAAACTCTGCAACTCACACCAAAAATATCTACATGGTTAAACAGCACTATAGGTGGGGAAAAAAACATGTATTTTTGATTTTGGGGTGAACTGTCCCTTTAAGCGTCAACAACAGAAATGCTGGCATGGAAGCTAAATCCAGTTATTGCAAAGCTGATGAATAAAAAATAGAAACAAATCTTCCTAGAGATTTTCTGTCTGAAGTCAAACCACAAAGGGGACCCTGAAAGTAGATCAAAAGACTGTCGCAAAAAATAGTCAAAGGCAACCAGCAATACAAAACAAAACAAAACAAGACTGTTAAAGTAGATACAAGTGAATGTGGATACAAAAGCAGAACTGCAAAACCTATAAGAAGTAGATTGAGAGAAGACTATACAAAGGATTACTTAAAGGTTAAGTTCGGTTTTTTGACACCTGGACCTTATTGTTAGGATTAAATACGCTCGTAGGCTCACCCAGACAATTTTGGTGGAGCTCGGAGCCGTTTTTGAGCAATTTAGATCCATCTGACGGCGTTTTTTCTCATGCCATAGCAGTGGACGGGGCCAGAAATCGAAGCCCCTAAATTAGACATTATCTGCTGCGAAACTCGCTCATTTCACCTACATTTTATAAATGAATGGCCAGTGTTATCACCATGTCAGCTCAACTTCGTTGTTACAAGGATGGGTAACTTTTGGTGATGTCATAGACATGCGCCGCAAGAGCGCAGCTGAGTAGAGCCGGCGCTAGGCTACGGGCTACACGGCTAGAAACATGGTTCGTCATTGCGTAACACTGGCCATTAATTTATAAAATGTAGGTGAAATGAGCGAGTTTCGCAGCAGATAATGTATAATTTAGGGGCTTCGATTTCCGGCCCCGTCCGCTGCTATGGCATGAGAAAAAACGCCATCGGATGGATCTAAATTGCTCAAAAACAGCTCCGAGCTCCACCAAAATTGTCTGGGTGAGTCTACGAGCGTATTTAATCCTAACAATAAGGTCCAGGTGTCAAAAAACCGAACTTAACCTTTAAGGATCAATGTTAATGCCCGGTCAGGCAAGAAGGTCAGAAATCTACTTGTCCAAAGTCAATTTTTACTTGCCCCTGTACAAACTATTTATTAGCAAAAACTGAAGTTTATTGTCACCTTGTCCCCGGACAAGTGGACAAGCCTTACTGGTGAGTCCTGGATTATATTCTGAGTTGATCAATCACAAAGTCATCTTTTCCTATATCAGCTGCTCCAAAATAACAATGTCCTGCGGTTTTTGATAAAAGGACCAACTCACGCACTAATTATACATCCAGTCATTACAACCTACATCACTCACATACTCCTCAACCTGCTCATAAAGCACACTGATCATTTCTATTATATTTTTCTACTGTACATCACCTTTAATTGACCACTGTACCTCAGCTAATAGTGTTCTGTGTTGTTTGTTACCTTTTTCAAATTATAAATAACAACTAGAAGAGGTCACTCAGTACAGTGCAGATCTCTATCAGGGAACCTGAAAGGAATATTTGGATGTAATGCCTTTGTAATCTCCAACATTTTGTTAACTGTAACTGATGACAATTGCATTTATTTTGTAATTTAATTACAGCTAACGAGTTACATGTTACAAGCAGTTACTCTTCAGCACTGTGAGTATCCTATTTGACATTTGTGTGAAATTTTGTCATTATTAGTCACAGTGACCTTTGACCACCAACACCTAATCAAATCATCCTCGAGTCCAAACGCACATTTGTACCAAACTTGGAGAATTTCGCTCCAAGTGTTCCTGAGACACTGTAGCTGTGTTTGAAATCATCCACTCATCCACTCACTCCCTATTCCCTACATCATATACATGATGTAGTGCACTACAGCACGGCAGAGATAATAACATCATTGTAAAAATCTTTCTTTTTAGAAATGACTATGTTCAGCAGCGTGTTTAATCAGAAAGAGATCCTTCCTTCTCTTTATCATCATCCTTTATTTACTCAAACAGCAACACATTTCAACAAACAGCCTTCTGTTAATGAGAACATGCAATTGCTTTTAGCTCAGCTTTGATGTGTATAATACAAAATGCTAACAAGATTGTACCCTGCTAACCTCTGCTTCCTCTCAGCCTGCTCAATACAAAATTGCACTGCGGCTGATTTCGATTTTTCAAAGTTTCCCCAATCACATATTTATGAACAAACGTGTCAGCGACAGCCATCTGATGTAAATGGACAGCGTACAGCCGTGTCATTAGCATTTACTGAAACAAGAGGCAAAGCAGCACAACACATATTGGATTTTTCCTGCATACGTTATGAGATTTAAATTTGTTTTCCTTCAAAACGATTGCTAGTATACAGTTCCTATTGCAAATATGCCATCAGTGGTTACAATTTTAGAGCTATGTACAGTGAGGTTTGGAGTTGTGTTGTGCCACAAACCCTGAAACTCCTTAACTTGCAAAATTAGCTCATACTCCTGCATAAAATGTACACCTGTGAACAAATGTGTACGTTGAAAACATCATGGATATCAGTTAATTCACACAAAAATTAAAATAATCAAGTAATAATCTGAACCTTTTTCTCTTAAAATGAATGGATACATATGGTTTACTTTGTTTCTTACAAAACTTATGTCCATTTTTTTGTGCACATCCCTGACTATATGCTGAAGATCAAGAACACTTGGAGGAAATTTCTGGCTGCTCTGGCCCGAAGTGATCGTATGTGGAGCTGTGCGCAAGCTATGGTGAGCAGGCCATTTGGGCAAGGTTGACTATTGATCTCGATCAATCGATTCATCCCTAACTCAATTAATAATCAACTATTACATTAATAATCTTTGGGTTGCAAACAAAACATGACATTTGAGTACATCGTCTTGGGAAAACAGTGATCAACATTTTTCACCATTTTCTGTCATTTTATGGACTATTCAATTAGTTGAGAGAATAACTGACAGATTAATTGATAATGAAAATAATTATTAGTTGCAACCCTAGTTGACTGTACTGCCTATATTCATGTCTGTTTCTGTGACTCACAAAAATTCTTTATGTATGTGCCCTTCTTCTTTATTTTCATTCCCTATCAAAGTTCTGACATCGAGCATGAAGGGCAACTAATTGTTCGTATGGTGATGATGAATAAAGTACAAAAAGAAAAAGCTGCTTTTTTCCACAAAGAATGCATTTGTTTCTAGACAAAATAGAAACCCAAACCAAAAACACACATAATAGTAATAAATGTGGACTGTGTTAGCAAAGTGCCAAAAACTCCTCAGAAATAATAGAAATCCTCGTCTCTAATATAAGCCTCACAATTCTATAAAACACAAAAGGCCCAAGCACTTCACATTTAGACAAATGGTATCACAGCTCTAGGTAGCACACGTACAGTACTAAACAACTGTGTTAATAAACACTCCAATGGGCCCTTCATCAATTCAGGCCATCTAAAGTTGTGTTCCTTTATGCCGCACACACTCTCTCTCTCTCTCTCTCTCTCTCCAAATAACAAATGAGTGCAGAGCTTTAACAAATTAATCTAGTCTGCAGATGAGAGGGAGTTGGTAAATAATGAATCACACTGCCACCCACAAAGCAGAGTCGCACACTAAAGTGTGGACGCAGACACAGAAGATTTTGAAAAAACCACACACGCATAAAAGGAGCAATGGGGTGTCCTTGGGGAGAGGGCCAACATGGTGGTTGTGGCTCTTGTTCAATAGATGACTCAGTCCTCATGAAAACACGGGATTATATATTTATTTGTGTGTCCAACAACTAAACTGATTGTTACCTTATAACAGGGTTCGTCACTGTTGCACAAATAGATGGGACAGGTAGCACTGGTCTACCCTGGATTTTGTTGAGGATGCAGAACGTAACTAAATTAGTATCAGATTACTTCAGTCTATCTTGAGGATAGTTTAGGAATGTACATTCGAGTGAAGTTTCATTGATAATGGTGGCAACTGGGCTTCACAATTAATCAAAATATTAGCGCAATTACTATATGGCCAAGTGCAATATCCAAACCACAGGAGCTGCCATTTTTTGATAAGGTATAAAAGAGAAGTGTGTAGTGCTGCAGAGACGCCCTGGCCAACAAATCTTGTTTTCCAGATGGAAGAAATCATGTCTGTTTGGTACAGATCCCAACCAATGTAACATAATCATAATTTTGATGAGTTTTTGTTTTGTTTTTTGTTTTTTCGGTGAAAATAAAAATTGTGGTGCAAAAATGATCATTCCCTCTAATTGTGAGTCACGAACCAAAAAAAGAGTTCAACAGTGACGCTCCACTTTTTCTATGGCTCTGGTTCTGGAAGTGAATTTCCCATTCATTCAATCCATTGATATTTCTGAAAACCATTATATAAAAATAATAAATTGTGACCACAAAACATTTGATTAAGAACAAGAAAATGATTGGAAAATTCTTCTTCTTCTTAAATGTAACTTATGTCATTATTATAGTGTTTATATTGTTAATGACAATATAACATTATGTAACAATTCATGTTTTATAATGTTAGCGACCCTAGCTACTCAGCCTGTTCGCAGAACTACTTGTAGGCAGGTTTTAGTAAACATTTCCATGGTAACCGCGAGCTTCACCAATCAGGGACTTTGCTGTCACACTTTTGGATTGTGGGTAGTGTTGTACTCATCCATGACATTGTGAAAAACAACATTGATATGATACAGACTTGTGGCTTCTTGGAACATATACCATCATTTCACAATCTCATCAAGTTTACCTTGGATGGTTACAACATTATGCCTATCTTCAGAAAGTTTTTTCACTTCCAGAACAAATGATTTTTTTTTTTTTTTTTTTTAACCATGTATTTCCC
>JAJHUR010081500.1:0-20895 GCA_027495735.1 Lutjanus campechanus | reverse complement strand
GCCTAGTTAACGGTTGCTTGCGCTCATGAAGCGCGTGCTGCTCATCTAGTGGGAGGAGCTGAGGACACAGAAAACCAAACCTAACTGAGATGAGACTCAAAAATCAACCGTTTTCAGGATTTCTACCTACTGCAGCTTTAAGTTTAAGTAACTACTGACTACTGGACTCACACAAGAACCAAATCCCATCTCCTATCTGAAAGTATTGTGATTATCCATCCATCCATCCATCCATCCATCCATCCATTCTGGCATCCTTCCTACATGTATGTGGACTTTCTCGTTCTTTATTCTTTATGTTCATCCTTTGCTCCCATCATTATTGCATTCTGCTGGTACCACACATTCATACACGCATGTAATTTTCACGCCGTGGCGAAGCCAAATGTGACACTTGGTCCCCATCAGCAGGTCTAATTACACAAAACTGGGCTGCAACCCCAACAACTTCAAACCAGTGACAAGAGCTCAAATACGTCATGTAAAATGACCAAAACTAGACTAACTTTGGCAGAAATGTTGATGTTAATGTAGGATTCTATTGTTCATAATGAGAAGCTGATTGAGAAAATTGGTTTTAAGGACCTATAAGTGTTTTGGCGGTTAATGAGGAACAAAGGAACAGGGCAGCTGTGAGACCTGTTATGTGTATGTTTATGACTTCACTTCTGGCCAGTTGAAGTAAACCTATTTATCCACTAACTGTTACCACAGTGGGTGTGGGTGGAGCTGTCTCTGAGAGCAGAGTTTGTTTAGTAAAAAATATGAAACCACCAGTCTGTGATCATTTTTCCCTCTCCTCCCTCTGGAGGAACAGAATGGGTCACTGATCAGACAAACAAACAAAAACAAAGGGATAAAGTCAGGGTTTAGGTTTGTGTTAGGGTCGGCCTAATTAAGATCCTTGTGGGTGTGATGAAGTAAAACTACTTGAGCAAGGAAAAATCATGCACAAGAAAGTGACATTTGGTTCTGTTGTCACTTGATGGAAAATAATCTTTTATGTTTGTTATATTTTTGTTTATCACTGCATACAGCCACTCTGACCAAACATTGCGATTTTCAACTGCTCACTGGCATCATCAACACTGGTGCCATTAACCGGGGAAACGTAACTTCTTTCCACATTCTCTATCTACACCAATGTTCAACAGTTACACAGGGAGACATTTATTGCAGAAGAGTCAGAGATTAACTTCTACACTGAAAGCCTGGGGTTAAGAGTCAAAAGGGATTTTGGCAAAAGTAGGAATTCTCAGAATCAAAGAGAGGTAAATGAGGCAGGTGCACTGACTGTCAGGCAGTGATATCTAACAGTGAAATGGTATTTTAGGGCAGAAGAAGTGGGGCAGTGATCACTAAAAGGGGCCTATTATAAGAAAAAGATGATAGAATCCCTCTATCCACTGGGAATGCTGGGATAAGGGGAGGTTAAAGCATTTATTGAATTTAACAGCAAGCAGCATAAAAGGGGGTTTAGGGCTGTGAGGGGGCCATTTGTAGCACTGATAAATATTTTTAAAGTTAAAGTGATTGACAGCCACAGTTTTGGACCGTCACAGAGGATTGCAAATATAGAAAGACTTGGCTGACTGCTTTGTTGGCCTGGTATCATGTGGAAGTATGGTGCATATTGACTGAAAAAAGAAAAAGAACAGTGTTAATTGGTCTTAAAACGATCTCAAATATGGCCTTTGAAATCTTTGGAAATGTCACCAGAGGTCCTCACTCAGTCCAAACTGCACAAAATTTGGCAGGTCCATTTTTGAAATGTTTTTCAAGACACTATTTGCCGTGTTTGGTGCTGATTTCTTGACAGTTAACACTGATAATTATCAAAATTGACCAAATTTTATACTTTAGGACTGGAACTGAGTGTCGTGGCTTCTTGGTGGCCCCCTGCTGTTGTGAAGATGTTCCTGCAGGCTCACTGATCTTTATGTTGATTAAACAAGTGGCACTAACTTCTGGACAATTTTGTGTCATGCTGTATCCATTTTAGCACAGCCCTCTGATGCCAATTTATAAGTCTTACAAGTTTACCAACTTTCTGAGGAGATGGCTGCTACTTAAATTGGGCAAATGTTGCCAAATCTGTACCTGGCTGGCACTGGGATCCTTCTTAGATGGAAGTCCAACAACAAATTACGGTACAGATAAGTTATTATGCAGTTGTCCTGGTTAAAATCTGAGTGTGGATTTGTCACACTGTATGTGAAACATTCTGCCTTGCAAGACTATGGATCTATAGTAGGGGTGCATTGATACATAGAGGTCTTGGTTCAGTTCATATGCTGATTTAGAAGTCACAGTTCTGCACGTGTTTGGAGAAAGTGGGGAACAAAACCCTGAATATATAAGCATAATTTTCTTTTTTAACAGAGATGCCGTTGAATGTGCGTTAGCATGTTTGATTTGTTTCCATTCGCTCCCCTATAGTGGAACAACACCAACACGTAGTCCTTGTCTTATCTACAGTTCTCTCTGCATTGCTGTTGTAGCTGATCAGGAAGGTGAATTTTTCACTCACAACTGATTTAAAGGACACGGTGGTCTTCAAGCTCTGGCATTTCATTTGCTCTCACCATATGTGACTCGCTGACCCACCAATCAGTTGGTTGTGCTAACCTCAGCACGTTGCCAGTGGTGGAAAGAACATGAAGTTATACTTTCCGTGAGTATGGAAGGATCCACTAGTGTCTATGCGATGTAAACTCCGTCATCAATGGGTGTATGTGTAAGCTCTGTACGGACATACACGTGTTATAACCACACAGACTTGTTTGGGGCCTGCGTGTGTGAGGCCACTACACTACAACAAGCTAAGGAATACCGTCTGCATTACACAAATGAAAACAGATACTACTGTACACCTCTGTGGTATCTGTGGCTGTCAGTGCATGCAACCATTTAGGAGTATATTCATGCCTTAAAGTTCCCTGGTGCAACTTGCACTTGTGAACTTTGTTGCACATTACGTGCATCAATATACAGGTAATTATTCTTTATTCTAACTATCTATGCATATTTTTTGGCAAAGCCAATATAATTTAAACAAGAGTTGCCTAGAAATGTCAGTGGTGAATAGCTGCCAATAACAAATTGCAAGCAAAACACCAAATATACCCCAAAGTGTTCAATGGTGGGTTCCAAACACATGGGGCAAATGATTTGACAGTCATAATTTAAACTGAGTTGTACTGTAGTGCTACATGTCAGTGATAGAACAATACAGTAACTGCAGATGAAATGATGCCTGACATGTTGCCATTTGAAAAATTGCCAATTTTCCCGGGTGGCGGTGTTATTCAGTGTGACCAAATGTGGTCTGACACACTCAGTTAGGCCTATAGGGGAGTGACTTCCTGCAATGAGCTGATGAGATGATGAGCACACTGTTCCACACGACATTCCTGTCAGCATACCAGCTACCTAACATATTAAAATGTTGGAGAAATGCCTCCACGTGCCTTTAAGGTTTGGATATTTCAACATTCAGGTACTTCTGTTAGGGGGCGAGCCCTTGAACATTTTATCTAATGTCACACATATTCAAACCAAGACTTCAAAAAGAAAACAAAAAGCTCTTCAATGGAGGATGTGTAATTACACCAATCTGAAATTAAATATATGGCAAAGGAGGCCCACCTGGTTCATATAAAATAATTACACATCATAGCAAAGACAAGAGACATTTTACTTTGCACTTCAACATGGTTAATGCTATTATGGGGGAGTAGCTTTATCACAGATCCCATAACACCACAGGGAGTGTTTCCATGTTTTAATCAGGTGCTAAGTGGCTACAGCTCAACAGTGCATGGCTGTACCTGGAAAGAGCCTTGGCTGCTGTCTAATGAGGAATCATATTTAGCTGTGCCTCCAAGTGTGAATATCAAACACCACTCAAAGAATCTCTCTTCTCCCTCTCCTCTCGTCTTCTTCGTCTTCTTCTTCTTCTTATCACCCCTTCCGTGTTGAAGCCTGAAGGTTTTTTTTCATTTCTGATGATGGTACCATGAGAAGACAGACAGGGACGGAGCCTGGTAAAGACTTGTGTGTACTGTGAAGTGTGCGTATGTGTGTATGTAACAGCTTCAGACACATCTTCGCTCATCATGCAAATGTTCCGATTAGCTGTTTGCGGTTGTTTTGACAGTTTGAAAATGAGAGCGGCAACCAAACGATTATTCCGAGCTCGTGTTGGAGAAATGAAATTAGATTGGTGTTAAAAAGGGTTTTTCCCCCTCAGCAAGTACAGTATATCCAGATCCTTCCATTAATCATCATTAACTGTGGCTCTCAACACAGCCCATTTACAAATATGTGTTTGTGTCAGTGTCCACATTAGAAAGTATGAACAGGGGAACGTCATCACTCTTAGAAATAAGAGTTCTAAAAGGGTTCTTTATGAAGGGCTGAGGTTCTACCTGGAACCATTTGCTTCTGAAGAACTCCTTTGTTCTCCTTTAGAATGTCTCATAGGGGGTTCTAGGTGAAACCTGCCACACCTGCCTGTTTAGTTTTGATGATACTAATAACAATTTATTGTCGCCTATTGGAGAACTTTAAAGCTAAACTACTTAGAATGGTGTGGTTCCTTATATCAATGAATTTAAATAATGTGGTCGGTTTAAAAATACCCATAAATCTCCAATCAATTTATTAAAAACTAAAATAAAATGTTAAAAATATTGAACTTAAAGATAAGTTGCATTAAAAATATAACATTTCTTGTTGAATATGGAACAGAATGCTTTATCCTGCTTGCAGCTTTTACACAATAATGTACATATTAAAACTGTATTTCTTTTCAGTACTGTATCACTAAAATGTCAAAATAAGTGTGTACTTTCCTTCAGTGATGTCTCAATTTCATAGTCTTGTTTTTTTTTCTACATGTGTTGCAACAGATAATTGTGCAGATTCCGGATAACCTTTACTAAACAGCAATGTGTTCAGTAATGATGATGTCGACACAATAACCTCTGCTGATATGCAGGCCAGATGGCCAGCCAAGTTGCCCTTTCAGAACCCTGCTATGCTCAGTGAGGGATAGTGACAGCCTGCGTGTGTGTGTGTGTGTGTGTGTGTGTGTGTGTGTGTGTACAGCTGCATATGTATGAGTGTACTCTACTCTAACAATGTAACTGGACATTTTTAAAAAAAAAATCTACAGTAGCATAATGTGATGCCACATCACATCAATATTTAAAGGATAAGACCAGTGTTAGTTTTTCTGTTTTAATTTTTGTCAACAAATCCAGTAAAAAGACCAAAACCAACAGTCTGCTCCTCACTTCTTCCAAACACTGTCTGTAACACTTATTCCCAAGTCCATTTATTACCACTAAAGGTCTAAGTCTTTATAAATTGGTCACAAAAATATAGTTTTATCTTTTTGAAAGGCTAATTAATTTCCTAAAACATTGGAGCAGGTTTTCTTTCTTTATTTTTTTGTAAGTAAACTTAACTCAAACAGGATTAAATAGTGTTTTTGATGTGGACTACTTTTTGTACATTAATGGAATAGGAAAAGAAAAAAAGTGCCATTTTGTTCATTTTTGCTCTTGCTGCTTTCTTGGCCAGGTGCAGTGACTTCTGGAGTCTGCACCTGACAACCTTATGGACAGGCAAAGAATCCCAGATCGCCAGTTTTACACTTTGGTTTTTGTGCAGATGAACCAAATGAGACATAATGCTTCAATAGAACTTTTTCACAGCAGCCATACTGATATGGAATCGTATAAACACCGGTGTTACCAATGATACTAATTAGGGTCCCATTCCATTTAGTGTAGCAGAGCTTTTTCAGTAAGCCAACATGCACAATTGTAGCACCCTGACTGTGTTTGACCTGGACAGAATGAGTGTCATTGGAAACACCTGTGTTTACTAAAATGGCTGCTGTGAAAAAGGTGTGTTAGTGAGCTTTATAAGTGCTGGCTGGCAGATTATTTTACCTTTGGACAGAGCCAGGCTGGCTGTCACCCGCTTCAAAGCTTTATGTTAAGCTAAGTCAACCGCCTGCTGGTTGTAGCTAAGCAGCAACATCTGGGGTGGAAAAATGAAGTTAATGCAGTAGTGTGAAGTGCAGTTCTTTGAATGGCCACTTGAGGTTGGCTCCAAAAGCGAGTCAATCTCCATAGTAACCCATATTAAAATGATCAACTTCACAGCAGAAATAAACATGTTTACAGTCTGGTACGTCATGAACGCTGTGTCCACTATTTATTACACAGCCAGTGGCTGTAGTTTAACACCAAATATGAGATTGGTATCAATCTTTTCATCTTACTTTTGCAAGAAAGTGAATGCATTAATAAAAATAAAAAAAAATGATGGCTTTATCCAGACAGACAACATCATTGCAAGAGGAAATGCAGCTCCTTTATTCATTTTAATGATACCACAGCATTGGTGCCAGAGTACTCCCACCTAAAAATCCCAGTCGTCTGAAAAATAGGAGGAAAAAATGTATTATTCAATGTCGCAATGCTCTTTTGAAAGATTCTGCCTTGTCAGTAACTGGAGGCTTTAAACGGAATTGTCAACATCATAATCATGTGTAACAATTTCATAAGACCCGGCTGTAACCTCCTTCAGTTGAACCGATTGGATGGTGAGACGTAACAGATGTAAACATGTGAGTTGTGTTTACGCTCTAACCAACCAGCACCCCTGGCTTAAAAGCTAGTGCATAGAAGCATTTTCGCTTCTGTGAAGTTGAAAAGAAAAGGGACCTGGACAAGATCCACACTGTCTGCAAGTTTCTTACTAAACTAATTATGGATCATTACAAATACACTATTTTAAAGAAGTTGCAAGAAGTCACGCAGCGAGAAAAAATAAATCTTCTTTTGAAATCAACAATTTGGATGCGCCAAGATGCACCAGTAATTGTTTTATAATGGCACCGTAGCTCTCTGAATCTGAATTTAAATCTTAAATCAAATCAAATTGTGATTTGCCACCCCCTAAAAGACTGAGCTGCCACAACATAATGCAATGTCACCTGGCAAGGTGCTATGTCGTCCAATCAAATACATGCTCATTCACATTCTTGTCAATTATTGCAATTAAAGCTAAATTGATTGTCAGTATGACGACTTTGCAAAGTTGTGAAATCCTGTCTCATAGTGTTATGAAAACCTCTGCAGTTGTTTTTTTTTCTGAAATGCCTTCAAACTAATTGATCCGTTACTCAGACTGGAATGTGTTCTGTGTCCTGCTGGCACTTGAAACAACACATCCCCACCAACGCGGCCCCTTGCAGTTTTTTAACAAAAGGGTTGTTTTAGTCCAATAATACACATTTATTGCGCTATTGAGCACTGTGTATGCAGGATCGACTCAGAATAAACTACAGTGCCCATGTTCATTGTGATGAAAGAGTGTGTTTTTAATGCATTACAACTGTGGAACTTTAAGACAGAGGGATGAACAACAGTATATCAGCCCTCGGCTACACAGACAATACTTGATAGAAGTGTTAGTTAATTTAATTCATTTAATTTCGATGTAAATGAACGATCATTTTCTGTGGTGCATGCACAATATAATGCATCATAGAGAGAGTGAGAGGAAGAAATCCTCAATTTCTGAGGGATTCAGAGAAAATATCCAGGGTATGTGAGCAGGTGAGGAGAGCTCGGAAAAGCTCATCGGGTTCTTAACTTGTCAGAGTAATCCAGGTCCACCCCTAAGGGGGAGCTGGCTACTGGCATTTTCCCTGCAATTTGTTATAAGAGAGAGTTTACATTTTGATTTAATAAGGCCCACAGGCATGGCCCCAAACAAGAATCAATCATCAGGCTGGAGCCAACGAGGCTCTGGCCAGTGGAGGAGAAGTTGACTGGCTTGAATCAGTACAGCCAGAACTAACTCAGTCACTCACTCTCTGTTTTCTCTTTCTTCTCTTACACTGAATCGTGTCAGTCCATATCGGTCATAAAAGACACGGTTTTCATCTAAGCAAGAATCAAAGGCTTTGTCTGCCTGCATGATTGTTAGAGGCACACGAAGGAAGGCGTTTCACTTTAATAAAATATGGCCTTCTTGCGAATTGAATGAATGCAAATGTATTTAAACCACTGAATCACATGCTGCCTGGAGACATCAGAGCCTGCAGGGCCATACTTCTCTGTGTTCCATTTCTCATTACTGTCTAATACCTGGCTCCCTTGATATGGCCCCAAAGCCTCCTGATGGAACATTCATAATTGATTCCGATTTGAGTCCCTCATTACCAACAAGTGACTCTGTATTGGTGTGTGCACATTCAGCTCCAGAGGGCAAGTCCTTTGGAGTGTGAGTTTTAGCTTCACTTTCACCCTCATCTGTCTGTGTGTGTGTGCGTGTGTGTATGTGTGTGTGTCCCTGAATACACACATAAGGAAAGAGAGTCTGAAGGCTTGACGTCCTTTGGAGTGTGTATTTTAGTTTCTTTCTATCCTCCGCCGTGTCTCATTTTCCTTTGTTGCACACATACCTGCGTGTGCACACACACACACACACACACACACATACACTTACACACACACACACAGGCACCTGTCTTATACTCTGTTCTTTTGGTGCACGTCTTTTTTCTGCATCTTGCACAAAACAGAAGCAGCAGGATGGTCTGTTTTGCAGATGGAGGCAAAACGGTAATGATATCAAAACTGCCAGGGTGACATTTACAGAGGCGAAGTATTTGCACTCTTTTACAAAAAAATACAAGTAAACAACCAGAAAAGGGGACTAGTGGTACAATAAACAATGTTTCCTGGGTAATTTTCTCTCTGTGAGGGTGTAATGTTTAAGACACTACATCTCTTCAGGAGTGGTCCCCCTTTAAAACTAGAATTACTGCCTCGCGGTTGTACAGTATGTCTTTGCCAACCAGACGAGTTTCAGTTTACATCCATGTCTGTATAGATGTAGTCAAGTATTTAATAAAAGTTATTATGTCTATTTTTATCCCTACATTGACATGTATGTTTCCAGTGACTAATTTCCAGTAGGAAACATGCTGTCGTCACTTATAGACTATTTTTAGTACAGAGGACTGATAGAGAGCTGAACATTATGATGTCACAGTTTGACCCTTTGGATATAAAATCTCATCACTTTATCATTTTATACTATGAGACATTTGTGTGAAATTTTGGAATAATTAGTGTACGAATTCTTGACGGGCCAAAAACATGTTGTGTGAGGTCACAGTGATGTTGACATTCAAGTTCATCCATTAGTCCAAATGGACGCTTGCGCCAAGTTTGAAGAAATTCTGTCAAAGTGTGCTTGGGATATCGCATTCACAATGGCCAGACTATCGGATTTCAAAATTTCAGATTTGAAGAATTCACTCCACCATCAAAGCGTTCTTAAGATAACGCATCATAAGAATGGGACGGATGTGCGGACGTACGGACAAACCACGGCTGTTGCCAGCGTGAAGGCATAATAAATTGTTATCACTCCTTTAGCAGGTGAAGGGGCCAGGGACTGGTGCATTCGGCACTGAAAACACTACACCCATGCAATGAGATAACAAGCTTAGCGGCCCTGACCTTGTCTAATGGCACCTCCGTCATATTTACCAAATGGTATTTGGAGCAATCACCACCGTTGCGACGAGATGGATAGATTGACAACAAAGCAATCAGATCTACAAGGGTGTGTTCTCCCACAGCGGCTTATCCCGACTACAACCTGTTCATAATGCAGGGCAAACAAGAAGGATTTCATCACTGACACGCCGAGCTCCCCCTCTCCTTTGTCAGGGCAAGGGCACCATCAGCTCTTTGTTCTACACTCTGATTTCACCACACGTGATCAAGTCAGAGAGTGAATGTTTAAACAACAGGTTGCACCCTCTCCACCTTTTTCTCTTTCCTCCTCCCCCTCCCCTTCCTTGCTTTTGTTAAATGCATGAATGCCTGAATGTGAATGAAGTCTTTGGGCAACATTTTCATCTCCATCTCTGATGTTTCCCCCTCCCACGCCGGGGAGTGGAGAGGGGGGAAGGGGGGGCAGGAGCAGCAGCAGCGAGGAGAGCCCATCAAAATTCAGCAGGAATCATCCAGGACAGTCCCTCATGGACTGCCCTCCTTGGAGGACGGCCTGGAAATGGCTCCTGGTCTTGTCAGCCATGGTAATACAGTGCAAGACACTGCAGGGATAAATACCTGGGTGACAAATAAATGTGTTGTAAAAGGGGCATTAATCGCCAGCTTTGTGAGACGTGTGTCCTTATGACAAAGGAGGGAGACATTTGTCAGTCTGTTCCACAGATGGCCCCACGGAGCCCTTGATGAATCACCTCCACCTTGCTTTTAACTGGCCGCAGAGGCAGCAGCACCACAGCCGCTCAATCTGCAGCCGCCTGGCGCTCCATCTACTACAGGGGCCGTACAGAGAATAAGCAAAACACACACATTGTCCTCACCAAGTCTGTGTCTGCTTTTATCTTAAAGGAATAGTTTGACATTTGGGGAAAATATGCTTATTCAGTTTCCTGCCAAGAATTACACGAGGGGATCAATATCAATCTCATATCTGTCCATTAAGTAAGTTAGAGTCAAGAGGCTATTAGTTTAGCATAAAAGGACTGGAAGCACAGGGAAACAACCAGCCTTGCTCAGTCCAGAGTTAAAAAAACAACAACAACCTACCAGCACCTCTGAAGTATAACACATTGTATCTTGTTTGTTTAATCTGTACACAAATAGAAATGTAAAAACAACAAGATGTGATTTTCTAGTTGGCGTCTCCTCAGTCTCTGCTGGTTATCTGGCAAACTTGAGGTGACAACACAACTCCAGAAGTCAAAAACACAGCTTGTTGTTTTTTCACTTCAGTTTTTGCAAGGTTGAACTAATAAGTTATAATGTGTTAGTGAGATTTATGAGTGTTCAGAGGTGTATAAGTATGTGTTTGTTTTGTTTGTTTTAAACTTTAGAAAGAGTGATCCTAACTGTTTCCCCCCTCTTCAAGTCTTTATGGTAAGCTAAACTAACTGCCTCCTAATTTTAGCTTCGTATTTAGCACATAGATAGAGTGGTATAGATAATTTCATCTAACTCTCAGAAGGTTTTTCTTCAACTAGGGGCATCTTTGACTGAAAATGAATAGAAACCAGCCTCTATGAATTTTAATTATAAGCATCATTTGCTCTCATATGTTTGTCCTTACTGCAATGTAAGGACAAACGTTCATTTAATTTTTTTTTTTTAATTATAGAAAGTTTTGTGCAACACTGTAAATACTGAAATCATTTTTAAAAATTGGGGAATCCATGATCTCTCCTGAGTTTAAAATGTAGACAGTAACCTTAGATGTCAATTGTGTTCATACATGCTAAAGAAAAAAATTATGCTATTTGACAGATATTGAATTTGCCACCTGTCAAAGTCATACTCCAAACAAACTGGGGAGAGCACGTCACCAGAAAGTTGGAATGTCCACACCTATTGTAAGAAACGGTCAGTAGTAGTAGTTAGAGCATGTGCCCCATTTACTGAGGCAGTCAGTCCTCTGCAGTGGTTGCTGGTTTGACTCCCGCCTGTGGCCCATTTACTGCGTGTCATCCCGTCTCTCTCTCTACCCCATTTGCGGTCATCTCTTCAGCTGTCCCTATCAAAATAAAGGCAAAAGCCCAAAAAACAATCTAAAAAAAAAAAAGAAAAAGAAAAAGAAAGAAACAATGCACAGTCCCTACAGGTCTTTTTTTCCTTTCAATTAAATAAATTAACAAACATTTTAATGTTACTGTCAGCAATGCTATACAGTTGGATACATTTATAAGCTGTCACTAAGTAGCCAATGCTGGACTGAGGGCAGACTGGACATACAGTGACTTACTATCGCCCTTTCAGGTACAGGGTGGTATTATTTGACCGGACAGATCAGGGCTAGCTGGTTAGCATGCTAACTTAAGTTCTCTGTAACACAATGCATAGACATCTTCAACATAACATCAAAACTGTTATTTCCTCGAATTCTGTTGATAACAAAAGTTATTTTTTGTTTTGTTTTAAACTAAAATTCTGACATACAGCTCCTTTAAGTCTTTGGTTTGTTGACAGCCAGTTTGACAATCTAATTACATGTGTTTCTTGTGCTGTAGGAATTCTTATTAGCAGTGTTGCCACATTCATAGAAACTCAGCCATTAAGTTGATGTGTACAATACAGAGTGGATTTATGACCAAAAGTACAAAAACAAGATCTAAGTTATCATATACCAAAATTAAGCTTTAATGACTATCAGGAAATATCGTCTATTATTCATAGGCAGTTCCTTGGCAAGTGTTTTGACCCTAATAACTAATTAAACCTTAAATTGCTGCCCATTGGTTTGCCTGTGTGTGAATATTTTATGTTCAACTAAAGCAAGTGTTTTACATACATAAAATACTCTTTAACTTACTGCAGCGTGGCCCTAACGGGAATGTTGGACCTGAGCGAGACTGGCGTTGTCTGCTCTCACTCTGCTCCCTCTCAGGTCACACTCAACACTATTTCCCCCAACAGAACAAGCCACAGTCTGACACAACTCCCCCTGATGTTTTTTGTGGCCTGAGACATTTCGTTGATGGACCCGGCAAGTGAACCACACTCACACTTACAGGGAGCGGAGTGGCCCTGGCTCCCTTAATTGGTCATGCAGTTCACAGTGGATGTGATTAATCACTGGCCAATTAGCCACTGGCACCTGTGCCAACAGTGGACAAGGCTGGGAGTGCAGGCAACTCAAGTGAGAGTCAGTACCACTCCGCTCGCTACTTCTCGAAAACTGTTTTAATGACTTTCCCACTTCATGTTTTATTTTTATGTCTTCAGTGCTCAGCGTATACTGCAGAGGACTCCCTGCGAGCAAAAATGATCAATTATGCATGCCATTAAATATGTATATCTGTGCCTTTGTTTATTCGATTGGAGTACACTGATATTTCTTTGTCTCCTCCCAATGATTTACAAAGAAAATTAATGCAGCCTTTCTTCCTTTACTTGTAACCGACGTCGCTGAGCTGTTGGACGATGTTGACGAACATGACCCGCAGATGACTTCCCGTGTGACATCACCGCAAATCTCCTTTCCGCCCCTGCCTGTCAGCCAATCAATACCGGCTGCCTCCTCCTACCAAGCCTATAGGGACACTTCCTTTGGCACCTCGGAGTATCTAAATCCTTTTACAGTGAAGCCTTCTGGCTGTCTCACAGCTGACTGATGATCCTGTATTACACGTTGAACTGACACAGAGAATAGGCACTTGGTGGAAATCCTCCATCCTGAGAGAGAAGGGAGTAGGAGAGACGGAGAGACGGAGAGTCTAAATGCCGGCTTGGGACGCACGCCTAGTCTACTCATGACTCAAAGACATGTGTTGGGGCTGGAGGTTGGAGGGATTAGAGTGCATAATAGATTTCAGAGCAAGGGAGCACTGGTGCAGCCCCAATTCAAACACTGCCTGAGGCCTGTAAGCTTTCCCCACCAAAAGATTTCAGGAGAAATAATGGTAAGTTCTTTTTTGTGAGTGGGGAGGCACTAATAGCCTCTTAAGAAAATCCCAGACTGGTGTCAGACAACCCAGCTTCGTTTCGGTGGCAAAGCTGAAACATTTAAAGGGCTCTCCTCGACCACCGTGGCCTCTCCAGCATCCCATTTTTCAGATCTCGAAGACGTCTGTGAGAAGCGTTCCTCTGCAGCCTCAAAAAAGAGACACCCATCTGTTCTGAGCTCGCATCTAAACTAAAAGTAAAGTCATAGAAGGGGCTTACTGTTACTTTTTAATGAAGCAAATTAAAGTGATACGATGTTGCTGTTGCTCTTGTTGTTTAAAAGACCTTTTGTTTATCTCGGTGTTGAGGATCCGCGCTGTGTTAATGTGATCTGAGCAGAAAGATTAGGCCCTGACCACTGACCCTAAACACCGCCAAGCCACATGGAGACAGATAGGGCTATTAAAGTACCATAATGGAGGGAGAAAAGTGACACCAATTAGATTAAATGTGCTAGATATTCACCAGGCCTTTTTCCCTTCTAATTTCTCTTGGCAGGGAACCAGAGAGCAACTCAGACTGGATAACAGAAGATAATGATCTCATTACAGTACACACTTCTTCTGGTCCGCGTAGAACCTGAGAGAGGACGAGGGGAGGCATCGGCCGTGACTGACGCACAAACACACGCGCATATTGGTCAAACAATACACTCGACTGAGGTAACAGAAAAGTCCTCTTCCTTTACAGCCTGCGTGATATCGGAGTGAATATTTAATCCAAGGCCAGACAGACTATCTGAAGAAAACCAGAACATGCTCCAGCTTGTGCTCCTTGAATTATTAAGTATTCTAAAATCTTCCCCATCCCTAAAAGTTCCCACTGCATTAATTAAAGTAGTTCAGTTGGAGAAGCTATGTAACATCCCCCTTGATGAAGGTAGACAAGGTACAACCATTACATTGCACTCTGGAGAGCGTTTATGCTTTCCAGAGCTCTGCGCAGCTGTGTTGCCTTGCCTACACTTGAATATGAAGGGAAAAAAAGATTATAAACAGGACTAAGTAAAAGAGCATTACCCTGTTGCCAAAGTCACACACTGGTAGGTGTAGCCATTACTGTGAGAGGTACTAAGGCAGTGGTTTTTATATTTTAGCAGAGCAATTTTGTAGACCCAGAATGTCATGACAACAAACACCTTGTGTGTAATTATTATTAATCATGAAAAGAGAATAGCAGTACAAGTATTCAGTTTCTTGCTGAGGGTTAGACAAGCAGATTGAGATCACCGTCAGCTCAGTGGTCAATTTGAAGCAACCGCCAGCTTAGCATAAAGACTGGAAACAGTGGGGATGTGATGTCACTGACGGCAAGTCGGCCATTCTTGGAGCATACCCAACATCACCTGTACGCTGTTACCACTTATCTAGCTAGGGCATTTTCAGCCCATTTAATTTTGTGTCACACTCTTAAACTTTAATTTCAACAAGGTCTGTAAACACTGTTGTGTAGTGGGCTGTAACAGCAAATCACACAACCAACAAACAATTAAAAAAAAATATATATATATATGATGGGATTACTTTCAATTTCCCAATATTACTAAGGGACACTAAATGGCTTGGGTGGCTGCTGAAAATGGGACAATGTTTGCATTTGCAAGCATGGTTGAGTTACTGATCAAGTCATTTTACACAGCTTTATGGTGTACTCTGCGTGCTCTCCCTATCTCTGTGACAATTCATTAGCTAGTTGTCAGATCCTGTGATGTTTGGCTGAACATCCTCATTGACAGTCAGAGCACAAAATTAGCACCAGCCACCAGCACAATGATGGTAAAAATATGCAAGTGGCTGGTAGTTTTGCTTCACTCGCCAGCCAAAAAAACAAAAGTAATCCTTTGACCATGTGTCTCTGCAGCGCTGACGCAGTGCTGCGGAGACAACATGTCTGGCTATGACAGACTCTGTGTCCTAATTAGCAAAGATTAATATCATTAATTAATTTCAATTTTGTAATACATCGCCTCTTTGTCCATGTTGAGAGCTTCTCTTAATAGGCATTTGTCATTCACATTTTTTTTTGTCTGGCTGATGATTGGTCAGCTGAATGTTTTGCTCCACTCAGTGAACACAGTCAGTCCAGAGAGACATGAGTTCACATTCACTGAGAAATATTGGCAACTCTCTTTATCCTCAAAAAGTTGCAAAAGTTGTCATCAAAAAATTTGGTAACACTGAGCCACCTGTTATCCCCCATTTCCAGACTTTATGCTAAGCTAACTCACTCCAGTAGTGGTAGCTTCATATTTACATGAGAGTGGTAGAAAGCAAATTGGCACATTTCCAAATGTTGAGCTTTCCTCTTAAAAGATAAGAGCTATGAATCATAATAAAACCCTCTCCTTTGACTAGTAGCCATGTGGTCTGGCATAATGTGTAAACTGCTGAAACTAAAAGTTCCATCTTGAAGAACAAATGTTGAACTTCCTGGGTCAGACAGTGCGGTGGGACCTTTGTGTTCACAGCCCGCCAAACTTTGAATATTTCATACTCAGAAGCAGATGCCACAAGTTAAAAGGCAGATTTCATGAGTCACATTTGGTCTGATGAGTTACTGGGGCACTGTGGTCCATCTGCTCTCATAAGACACTGGCACTCTGGTTTCCAGCCTCCCACCAGTCCGACTCCACTCTGTTGTAGTGCTGTTTAGAGTGCACTCATTAGGGTTGAGAGGAGCACATAACAATAACTCAAGACAGTTTGAGCAATGAAAATCACTCTTTCAGTTCCAGCTAACTCAGTCTGATCATAATGGAAGGACTACATCATTTATTTCAACGGGAAACATGCTGCAAATTTTACACTGAAATTAAACTTTAAAAACCACCAGTAGAAGAGAGGACAAGACAAAATATTACATTCTTATAGGAAGCAGCTCCAGCTCCCAATGATATACCCCATATCACGCAGCAGCAAAGATAAATAGATTTATAGAAAATCCTGAGTTAGCTTTTTGTGCTTCCTGCTGAATATGAGCTTAATAAAGAATGTTCCATCAAATTCTTAATACTTGGGTCAATAAATTCTGGTTGTAATATAACATAAACTCACAAAGCTGACAAGTGATTGGCTGAATTTGAATGATGCTGCATAAAGACATTGATCGGCAAGACATTAATCTTATAAAATATGAAATATTGCATATTTAGTTTGGTTGATATTTGCTGAACATTCAGTCTACGAAAATAACTGCCTGCCTCTTGAGGAGTCTTTGTTGTCCATCTTTAACTTGAGTTGCCTATTTATGGAGTAGAGGGGGCTCTAAATTCCCCAACCCTTAAATGTAAGTCTTAATCCCATCCAAAGCACCATTTTGCCCTTTTATGTTAAGGCAAGACACTACAGGTGAATAGAGTAAACATTTTAACTAGTAGATATCAACATGAAACTTTCCCAGCTGATTACTTACTTACTTGTGTGTGTGTGTGTTACAAGTTTTATGAAATGTTATGTTAAAATAGGCAAATTATGCATTATCTAATGCATGCATTTCCAGAACAGGAATTGGAACACTGGATAAAGTCAGGTGTAAAATTCTTATTTCATTTTATTAACATATTAGAGTCAAAGGTTTTTGCAGGGGGAATTTTGTGATCTCTTTTTATCACTCTATAAATCAGAAAATACTGTCAACAACCATAAAAAAGGATTTTTTTGTGTGTGTCTTTAGGAACAGAGTGTTATATAAATCAGGCTATAAATGATATATGAACAAATCTGTCTTTAAAAGCCTTCAAAAATACATAATAAATCTGCAAAATTTGGTGTGTGTAAGTGATACTGAAGCGGAGAATTTTGGCTCAGAGTGAAGAGAGAAAACACATCTGAGAAAATGGCCTTTAAAATCTATTATTGTAAAATGCCATATATTTTTACTGGAAAGCACTGTTTATAGACACAATATCTTTGATGTAATATTTTAGATGTTTTCTTTCCATTATTCTGAAAGAAGAGATGTTATGTAATGCATTTTAGCCAAAGTCTCAAAACTGATCAGTGCACCAAAAAAAAAACAAAAACATGTTTCCCTGAAACATGAATGACAGAAATTAAACAGCTTTCTTCCATTAACATAACAGTAACAAACAATTAAACCTGTCAAACTTTTGAGCGTAAAGACACATACTAATTTCTTTCCTCGTCTTGTAAACTAAGGTGGCAAGATTTGGATGCATAAACACACAATATGCAAATTCTGCTGCAAGGGATCTCTTATATTATAATAATCAGAGATGTAGTTTGATGACATTGTGAAGTAGCGTGGGATCATGGGAGTTTGCTTTATTTCATTGTTAACCACCATAGCTGACAAAAATCTATCTGGTTTGAGTCAGGCAAAAGTCATGTTCATGAATGAGGTAAACTTTTATTAACATTAAGTTTAGTCACATGACTAAACTTAATGTTAATAAATAACTATCTGACATATTCTGTGTTTTCCCGTTGTAGAAATTTGCCACCAGCTATCAGCGGTTAGCAGGAGGCACCGTTACAGATTTCTCTGCGTTTGAACATTGTTGGCGTACATTGATGATGGAAGTACACAACTGAACAAAATATTTAATATACTGTATGTTGAGGGGTTTTAGACATTTTATTGTGGAAATGTTACATATTATAGCCTTAAAACACATTTCATGGGTAGAAATCTAAGAAAATTTAAAAATTTAAATGTACATAACTTAAAAAATGCAGCTTACATGAAATTGTCATACAAGCCCAACTTTTTGTCAGATTTACAATCCCATGTGTTATAGACACTACAGTTACAGAGAAGCGATGGGTTAGTCTTTGACTTTGGGTAGAAACCACTCAAGAAAACATCTTCAGTATCGCAGTTTCATGGCAAAAATAAGCTTTCATTGGGTCTTATTTTTATGTCCAGAGGCTGGCTTTGCGATTAAAATTGTAGATATGTTCGACTCTGCTATTCCTTCAGATGTCAGGTCTTAGATAAGCGCAGCCGTCCACATAAAACACAAAGGCATGACTTTGATTGGCACATCGGTAGGACGTAAAGTGCAGATACAAAGTTCTCATATCTTTCAGTGGCTCAATTGTTGGAAATGTTGCTATCAATTTTTCTTTCCTTCCTTCAATCACATAAAGTGGTCCTATCATTAGGAAGTCACTGCTTCATTCATTTGCTTTAGACTTTCTTCCTCTTGCCGCCTTTATTCCCTTTCTTCTGCGCTCATGCGCTACTTTTCTTTCACTCGCTCTGCCCTCAGATTGGCAGCGAGAAAGGGGATAAGTGCAAGGCTGCAGTTGGTTTCAGTGCTCCAACATCATGCTAATCATGGCAGGGGAAAAATGATGGTAGGGGAAAAAAATATGATTCAGACCTAATCTTGCGACTTGCTGTGGCAGCTTACCGGTGAGTTATTGTGCCCCAAGGGCGGATTTGGCTTCCAGTTCTTTCCCTCTCCTTCATCTTCATCACAGTCTGCAGTGTGTGTGTGAGGGTGTGTGTTTTTGGCACATATGGGTCCACCCTTGTGTGACACCATTGACACCAATGTCAGTGTGTCAGTCACATCTTTTCACTCAAATGTACAGTATTCACACAGTCATGGCCATCGGTCCATTTTCAGCTTTTTTTTCCCCCCATACAAATAACTGATTTTTAAGATGTCTTAACAAGATTTTGGTGACAATCATGTTTGAACGGAAGGTTGGATGCAAACTGTGGCCTCCGTCACAATAAAGGGACCTTTCCACAATGAGAGAGTTTTCATGAAAGGTGACACATACCCTCAAGATTGATTGATGCTGCAAAATTGAAAGATTTTTTGGCACATTGAAAAAACATAATAAATAGAAACTTCTTTCATTGGTTCAATGGTGACATTTTTACAGGTTGTATCATCCAAATTTCTAAGATATTGAATGATAAACCCCAGGTAACTGGAGCACTTCAGCCGTCCTTGCCACAGGGAGCGGAGTGAATGCAACAGCCACGGATAATAATGACTTTCTCTAACAACGACTGAAAGGACCACAAAGGAAAAAAAAGATAAACCACGGCTTTCCCAGGCTATAATCAAAGGAGCAAAAATAACCTCCGTGTTTCACTGAACTGTTGAGGTCCCCACATCATGTACGATGGGAAGAAGGGCAGAAGGAGCGTCTCCGTGATAGCCGTTCTTGGGGTTTGTTTCTCAGCGAGGCCAGATGGCATCAACCTCCTCCTCTCTCGTCTGTGTGTAAACAACTGTTCACAGCTTGGTCCTGCTAACCGGAACTCAATTCTTTCAGGCGCTAGCAAGAGTGCAAAGATTCCTGTAATCACGTCCTTTTTTTCCCCTGCAATTGAAACACACAGGGCAAAGGGCAATGTAGGATCGAACTGGGAAAAAAGGCGGAATAAAAGACGGGATTGTTGTGGGGCATGCTTGCAATTTGAATCGTCTTTTTGTTTCGGTCATATTCTTCCTTAAGTGCAGTGCGCTTAGGAGAGCTCGTAAACCCAAGAAAATAGGACTCACCAATACAGACAGAGGTCACGGAGTAGATCCAGAGTCACTCTAGTCAGTCAGAATCATTCTCAGCATCCTATCTTCTCCTCCTTTTTTTTGTTTTGTTTTCAGTGTCTTTATCTCCAGACGCCAGCTTTCCAAATGGAAAAAGGGGCCTTAGTCTCGGAGTTGAAGCCAAATACCGAGGGAAGGTAAAATAGAGTGAGAGCATATTACTGTGAAGTGTTCCATGGATACATAAAAAGGGGGGAAAAAATCATCCATCTCATTTCCCTGTTGAGGGCCTCTATGAATTTTCTGAATGATGCTGGAAGCAGATTCACTCCCTTCAATCGCCCCACTGTGAATGTGCTCGGAGGATGACCATAATAGGAGGGGCGGGATCTGAAAACCATCAAATCCTCTGGAGTGCATTGATAAGGAGCTGACTGTGTGTTTGTGTGTGTGTGTGTGTGTGTGTGTGTGTGTGTGTGTGTGTGTGTGTGTGTGCATACATACGGTTTGGTCAGTGTATGGACTCATATGTGTGCCGGGGATGCCAGCAGGGAATAATCAAAAATAACATCACCTTTTACTTTGTCATTTCAACTTCTTTCTTAATTTTATCAGTCCACCACTGGTCCAGACTAAAATTAGTGCTGTCAGGCGATTAAAAAATTGGAGAGATTAATTAATTATGATCTGTAATTAATTAATCTAATTAATCTCTTTTTTAATCTCACCTAAAAATTGCTGAGAAAAGCCCTCAACTTGAGGTATTTTCATTTAAATTCATTAAATTATTGTGGTAGAGGACAAAAGATTGATATATAACAAAAGAAAAGTGGTTTTATAAAGTCATGTATTGTTTTTAACAGACTTGAA
>JAJHUR010081497.1:0-11169 GCA_027495735.1 Lutjanus campechanus | reverse complement strand
GGCTGTTGTCAAAAGAATTCTAATTCAGTTCAACAGGCTCATACACACTGTGATGACATCATAAGGAACACTGATACACACTATGATGACATCATAAGGAACACTGATACACACTGTGATGACATCATAAGGAACACTGATACACACTATGATGACATCATAAGGAACACTGATACACACTATGATGACATCATAAGGAACACTGATACACACTGTGATGACATCACTGTGATGACATCATATGGAACACCGATACACACTGTGATGACATCATAAGGAACACTGATACACACTGTGATGATATCACTGTGATGACATCATATGGAACACCGATACACACTGTGATGACATCATATGGAACACTGATACACACTGTGATGACACCGCTGTGATGACATCATATGGAACACTGATACACACTGTGATGACATCATAAGGAACACTGATACACACTGTGATGACATCATAAGGAACACTGAGGGAGATTCCTTTGATGATGTCACACACATTCCGTGGTGTCATATGGAATACTGAGGGAGATTCCTTTGATGATGTCACACACATTCCGTGGTGTCATATGGAACACTGAGGGAGATTCCTTTGATGATGTCACACACATTCCGTGGTGTCATATGGAATACTGAGGGAGATTCCTTTGATGATGTCACACACATTCCGATTATGACATTCCGGAACACTTAAATCCAAGTGTTTTTTTGTTTTTTTTGAAAAAAAAAATTGACACAAAATATTAATTTAAAAATAAATGACCAATCAGAATCAAGTATATAACAAAGCCATGTAATAATGCTAGCTAAAACACTACTGGTGAAGAAAAGGGATGCCATGTATGATGATAATATTTTTCACAAGAAAAATATTTGAAACAAAGGATCCAAACTTTCACTTAAGCATAAAAACATGAGGCAGTTTAAAGCTGTAAAATTCAGCAGTCTCCCTGTTTACTTTCTGTTTCTTGTGATAACTATTATTCCAAGACTTCAAAAAATAACAGCAACTTGTCTGTTCTGACCAAAACAGAGAGATCACTTATCACAGGCAGAAATGGTTGGACTAACTTTAGGTAAAGAAATTGACCTCAATTCTTTCAAACATGAGTGAGGTGTTTCACTATGGGACATGTCTCCCAGAAGCCCTTTTACACTTCACAAGTCTTGACTGGTAGACATATGTGATGTCTGCTCTGTCGAGGAGGGACCTCCTCCCACAATAAAAGCCTGACATAACATCATCTTCCTCAGTCTAAGTAAGCATACTTCTTCCTTGCTCCAGGGAAGGAGGATGGTCTGGTGAGACACCTCACTTATTTTTCAGAGAACCGGGATTAATTTCTTAACCTAAAGTTCTCTTTCAACATTTGTTTCGGTATCTCACTATGGGATATTGCTATATTGCCTGGTACAGTCAGAAAGGAACGCACACTCAAGACTGTGTGAGACAGCATGGGAACGGTAACATCCAACCTATAGAACCTGGTGAAAGTGTGAAAACATTGAAACAGTGCCCCAGGATGTAGCCATGCCACGAGTGAAATGAGCGTGCAGATCTACAGGGGCCGCAGGCATACACACGTGATGAAAAGATATAAACACAGATGAAGGGAAATGATTCATTCTGATTGGACGGCTCTGTGCTCGAGGTTTGGAAGTAACACGTTAGCGAACAGCTGTCTGTGAACACATGACGATTGACGACATTAAAGAGCAGGTTTTTTCATTATTAAACTGCTGACGGTTTCAAGTTTCCTTAATGATAGCGCAATCTTTTGATAACTTTTGATCACAGTAGTCTAGATGGTAGCCAGCGATTTTGAAATTGTTATGATGAATCCTGTAGGAGGAGTTTGTTAAAGTACATACATAAAAATAAACACCAAAAATGACCACAAAATGTAAAATGGCCGACTTCCTGTAGGGTTTGGCCTATGGGTCCATGAGGCATTTTTGTGTGTCGGGGTGTGATACATTTGTGTACTGATTTTCGTGCAGATTGGTGAAACCTGCCGTGGGGGGTGAGAGGGTGGTTAGGGGTTTAAAGGCAAGGCCAGGCCATTTCGCAACGCTCATCTTCGACAACCGTAATACATTTTCACCGCAACTGATGCACCTGCCAAATTTGGTGACTTTTTTAATATGATTAAACTCCCCAAAAAGGGATTAATTTTTTACCTTCAGAGACAATAGGGTCCTCACACCTTTTCGGTGCTCGGGCCCTAACAAGTAGAAGAACAAGAAGAGCACCTAGTAAACAGAATATAAATGAAAAAACAGAGGCAGCAGAGAGAGAATGTGCTGATGACCGTTACCTTGGCTGCTAATATGGCCTTGTCCCAGGAGGGGTTCTGGGTAATGTAGTAAACAGGCCCAGTCCTTTAAGCTGTGGCCAGTGGGAACCAGGTCTGGATAATTTCCATTAGTCAACTCTTCTGATCACTTCACACATCCACTGAGTGTGTGTATGCAAGTGTTTGTGGCTTTGCATGTTGCCTGTGCAGTGTGTGTGTGTGTGTGTGTGTGTGTGTGTGTGTGTGCATAATACTGGTGTGTGTCTGTGTGCCTGCATGAGTGAAGCACTCTGTGACTGTGTTTGTGTCTCTCCCGCAGCACTGAGATTGAATTACCCCTGAGATGAGCTCTGTGGTAAATTGTCTTTAATAAAGGGGAGAATTGCTTCTTTATTCATCCAACAAATAAAGACGAGTGAAGGAACTGGCTTTTGGCAGCTGGTGCTGGCGCGGCCCACAACTGCGTTTGTTATAAAAAACTGACCTTTTCATCCTGCGGTTGCTGCGGCTGGTTTACAAAATAACTTGACACTTTCATATCTACAGCATGTTGGCGATTGTCCTGTCAATACTTGATGAAGCATAAGTGAGCCACTCAATAGCTGTTAAAGAAAGCTTTTATGATCTCCCGGAGCGACCCTCTCAACAGACAAACACTGACGTGAGATGATTTTGAATGACTGAACAATTCAACAGTCAGTGACGAGATTTTTTTAACATTCGATGCCAACATGTCTGAAAAGATTTATTTCTACATTTTCCGTGCATGGCAACTTCAGCTTTTTAAGGAAATGGTTGTCTTTTTTGATAAGGTAACGGCTTTTTTTCCACAGTGGGCACAGTGTCCTCACAGCAGGAACAGAACAGGTTTAAATGATAACATTTATGCTGGCTGAATTCCATTTAGCTGCTTCGGTTTCAGGGTCCTAGAAGTGCTCATTTTGGCTCACTGTCACACTGTCAAGGCTTACTGGGAAGCTTGAATGCAACAACGCCGTTCACATTGTTAGCCACACTTGTTCTCCGCATCAAAATGTGAAACATGTCTGCTAATATTTGCCGACTGACAGAAAAAGCAGAGCTAAGGCATTAAATTTGCAGGGACTTGGTTGTAACTCAAAGCGTTAAGAGAAAAGACAGTTTATTATGTGGAGAACATGAATCTCTATATGGAACGTAATGGTAATAGTTGCTGACACATTTCAGTTTGTACCGAAGTGGCAGTCCGACCAACAGAGTGACATTACTGTGCCTCGGGCCATGATAATAGCACAGTGAAAAAAAAAATTAACCACTGGACTGTGAGAGGAAACAAACTCCTGTCTCTAGCATGAAAGTTGAAGGTGGCATGTGCCTCTCTTCTACAACAACAATGGGTTCCACACTTATACTGAACATTGTGAACTCTGTGCTGAAGTAAGAATAGCTAGTGGACGATGCAGTCATCAACAGTCATCCACCACTGAGCCCTCTATCATCCTAACATTGCGATTTAAATGCCTTCAATATCTGAGCCAGTGTCCCCTCAGGGTTGTTGTAAGGCAGGAGTTTTGTTCCGTTTTTGATTTGTGCGAGTGCAAATAAAAAGAAGCTGTTGCTGCTTATCACATTACGTCTCCACGTCCCGTTAAACCTGCCCACTTCAGTGAATCCAAGACACTTGGTTTCATTTGCGGCAGTGGTGTTTCTTTTCTGCAGGCCGCTGTTTGTGTTCTTCTTTCATTTGTGCTTTTATTATTCGTGCTGTTGTTTTCTTAGCTGAGCTTCCTCAGAGTAGCTAGACAGCTAACTATGCTTCAAGCTTTAAAGGCTGAACACAACTATGTTACAGACATGTGGCGTGGAGATAAAGACCCTTTTTTGACCAAGCATGGGGATGTATGTGGGGATGCCTCAGGCCATAAAAACACCAAGGCATAAAAGTAATTTTAAAGAAAAGGTTTTTCAAAATAATTAGGGTGAGAAGCGAGGGAGGGACTCGGAGTAGAGCCGCTGCTCCTTTGCATAGAAAGGAGCCAGTTGAGGTGGTTCGGGCATTGAGGCCACAGCTCAGACCGAGGACTAGGTGGAGGGATCATATCTCCACCCTGGCCTGGGAACGCCTCAGGATCTCTCAGTCAGAGTTGGCTAATGTAGCCGGGGAAAGGGATGTCTGGGGTCCCCTGCTGGAGCTGTTACCTCTGCAACCCAACTTCGGATAAGCGATTGAAGATGGATGGGTGGATGGATTTTCAAAAAATGTGAATCACAGCATACAGTCATGAATCTGTAAAAAAAGAAATTAGGCTGATCGGTCCAGTTGTATTTGAGATTAGCTCTGGAAAAAATGCAGGTCCGTTGATCTTGCACGCACACACTCACACACACATGCACACACAAAACTGATAGCATGATTCCCTAATAAAACATGTCATTGTCCATCTGCAATATTTCATTGTGGACATTGTGATTTGCCAATTTGGTAGACATCCCCCAACTTAGTCACCACCCGCAGGTCAAATCTGAGATGACATTTTTTTGCACACAGACAGCCATTTTATTCCAGAGTCTCCAACATGAGGCTCAGAGGCTCAGATTTGTCTGCATTAATGGCTGGCACATTGAAACCACCCAATTACTGTAAAGGTCTTGAAGGTGCAGTACATGGAACCATGATGGCTTCAAGTGGTGTGTGTGTGTGTGTGTTTTGCTATCTCCCTTAGACTCAAGGTCTGAGGGAAATTGCAACATTGATTTATGCCTCAACCAACCGCAGTTCATTAAAGTTGAAGAAAATGCATTAGATTGTGTGTGTGGGGGGTGGTGGTGGGGTGGGTCTGTGTGTGTATGGATGATTGGGATAGTACTGCTGGTCAATCCACTCGCATGTTATCAAGGTATAAAAAAAATAAGAATTAAAAAACGTGCAATGGTTGCATCGCTGCTTCTTCTTCTCCCTTTCCCCATCTGATCTCCCGCTCTCCGTCCTCTCTCCGTCCCTCGCTCATTTCATCTCTATTCATCGGACGACTCCCTCCATCCCTCCCTTGCACTCGTCTCCTCGGCTCTATCTATCATCGTAATGGCCTGCTCATCTGAGTCCCCCCGCATCTCTCCTCTCATCATCCCGCTCTTCCTCTCGTCCATCTTCGACCCATCCTTCATGGAGCTGGATAATCCCCTTTCCCCACCCTCGTTTTTCTCTCTTTGTGTCTCTTTTTTCTTCCTTCTCACCTGCTCCTTCTTCTCTTTTACCCTTCCTTAACCCAAATGCCGTGTCCTTATTGAAATGTTGCCGAATAAACGACAAAGGAAGCATCAATCTAGCGCGGGGGAGTGAGAGAGTATCTCCTTTCTTGATGTTTGTAAGCACTCTTACATAGAAACCAATAAAATATATTTGCTTTTTAATGTCAAGAAGGAATGTTTGTGAATAGAAAAGTCACCCGTGCTCGCTGAAACTGTAAACAGCTTTAGACTTTAACAACTTATCATTGTTTGTGTTTTCTCCCGACACAGAGCTGCACAAAATAACCCTTTCAATGGCAAATTAAGTCCACCTTGAACAGAAACATTCCCAGCCATTAGGGATGTAATGAAAGTCTGAAACATAAACCGCTGTGATGCAAAACATACAGAGCCTTATGTAATGTTAGTTATTGCTTGATATTTGCTTTGTTACGCCAAGGAGTAAAATAGTTAACAAAGTTTAGTTTTTCACGTCATGAAGTCTGGGGAGCAAAACCTAACCTGTAGATTCCAAATTGACTGAATCCTCTATGGTGTTTCTGTGTTTGACTTCCCGCCAGCTCTATCTGTTCTGTGCAGAGCGACACAGCATCCGTCAAAAATAGATTTGGTGCGCATTTGAGGTGGAGCGGGCGCTACGCCGCAGCGCGTCTGGTGGAATCGCGAGCGTGATGTTAAATGGCAGCAGTCAGCTCCAGCGGACGTGGGGCAGCCGTAACACAACACAGCTGTGGCTGGTGGAAACGAGCTGCAACTCCTCTCACCTTTAGAGCACATTACTAAAGGTAGACCTTTAGTACACATGTACAAAACAACAAATCCTCACACCAAAGCAAAACGACAAACAAACAACAACAACAACAATATAGTCCCCTTCCAAAATGAACTCCATCACTGACGCATGAAATGACTCATGAGAGTTTTGTCAACATTAATTAAAGTGACAGAGGGAGGACAGTCATAATTTCTGTGACAACAATACAACAAAAGGTGTTTTGAATGCACAAACCAACAGCTGTTGTTTCTCACATAAGGATAAAAATTGACATGTATGAACAAAACATGGACGAATTCTGTCTCGTGGATACATACATGGCATTTTCTGATCAGATGCCCCTGCTGACAGGGCGACATCATTTCACTCAGGAGAAACATATGAATGAAGTGAAGATAATTTTTTTATTTATCCTTATATAAATGATCTGTGATTAAAGAAAAAAAAAAATCTTTGAGTTCTCTGAACTTTTCAGAAAGGCAATGGTGTCGTCACGGACACTTTTTCCCAGGCAACCAATAATATATTAGATGGGGACTCGTCACCGTGGTAACCAAGAAAATGGAGGAGAGTTTATCTTCCTGTGTGTGTCAGAGAACAGAAACTCAACTCATGTCTGTGAAAAACATTTTTTAAAAGCGTTTATGTGTTCAGGTCTCAGTACTTTTGTAACTTCTTGTAGGCCTGCGTGTGAGTCTCTGTGGTCTGATGTCTGGTTTCTCTCCTGTGTCGCCGTTCGTACTCGAAGGTACCTGTTTTATTTTGCTGTGTTCATGTCCGCTTTCAGCTGACAGCAGTCTTGTCAAGTTACTGCTGGTGAAAAACCTACAATTTCCTGGTTATGCTGCTTCATCAGGAAACATCATGGGACCTTTATTGGGAAGAATTTATAAGAAGTGGCATATGGTTAACCAGCATTTTACAGCCTGACTCAAGATGAGCCCATATCCTGACACACTTTCAAGCATGTGGGCCAGATGCAGATCCCTACAGCCCCGGCCAGACGGGCTGAGTCAAAGTGAGGCAGCACATATTCGGTTGGTGCTCAAAGTGAAATGAATGTCAAACAAACACACAAATAGATAATATAAACTAAAGAGATTATGCTAGACTGTGAAACAATGGCAAGGTCACAAGAACTTTTAAGATATGGTTGTCATAGAAACAAAATGTATGTGATTTTCTCTCTCTCTCTCTCTCTCTCTCTCTCTCTCTCTTTTGTCTTTTTGTCTTTTGGATGCTCAGATGCTTCATCTCAGTACTTTGCAGCACCCGCCAGTGCCTGACCCTGGCTGAATGATGCAAAGCAAAAAACTGATTTAAAAAAAAAACAACATCAACAAACTTAAAGGGCTGCCTCCTGAGAGGTCAAAGAATTGAATCATCAGTCAGAGCTGGAGTCATTTTTTGCTGTTGTCGTCGTCTTTGTTTTGTTTTGTTTTGTGTACTTCTGGAGACATTTTGGCTCCCACATGTAGCCGCAGAGTGAGTGCTCCTCGCTTTCACGTAACCCTCTGGGGTAAAATCACTCCACTATGTCAAGTTGTCCCGTCCGCTGAGTCTGAGTGAAGCCTGGATTATACTCCCAGACGTTGTAGCTCTGAGGTGGAGCTTCTGCAGCTGCCCGGAAGAAGAGAGGCCTTGCCGAGTTGGCCTCCAAGATAACGCTATCTTCTTAAAACGATAGTCTCTGGCTTTTGTTTGATATGTCAGCAGAAAATGTTGCACACTTCTGACACATAAGCTTGGAGGGCTAACTTGTCTATCACTCGCCGAACCCTGTTCAGAAATCTGGCAGTTCAGTAAAGCACTGCTTGACAGACTCAAAGTTACAAGGAGCTTTCATGTTTTGTTGATTTTGGAGCCCCCTGTGGACAAAAGCAGTATTGTTTCCACCACACAAATGGCAAAATATAATGTGAAAAATAAGATTAACCTGTAAGCGTTAAGTAGCTTGAAGAGTTTAATCAGAGAGATGGCTAGAGGGACAAAAAAAAACAGAAGGGCAAGGCAGGCAGGAGGAGTAGCATAGACAAAGACAGACAAAAGATATGCAAAGCTGGATATGATCACAACAAAAAAGAAGTGTCCTTGACTCCATCAAGGGCCTCTCTGTGGAAATGTGTACGTTTAAGTGCTCTCATGTGTGCTTGCTCATATATGCTCTGCATACATAATGTACCAAATATAGAAATCAACACACATTTCTCTGCAACCAACCACATTTGCTGCAGCAGCTTTCAGAGAAGGGAAAAAAAAAAAATTGCTCGGATAGTTTATGTTGCAGATTTATGAGCAGTGGGAGGTTTAGCAATTATACTTATAAAGGAAGCAAAACAACATTAACTTCAAGCACCAGCATATCCGACTTAGAGAGCACTCATAGCTTCTTAAAATGATTGCCTGCTAGGCGCAATTTAGACACATAAAGCACAAAGGCAACTAGAAGCAAGCTCTGATTATTCTCATCAGAAAGAACAGAGACTAAGCAGCTCTCTCCGAGTCGAAGTGACAGGCTTGAGGCGCTCAAAACACTTCAGTGACACCCCGAGCTTCGCTTCGGTGATGGGTCCGGGCGCTGAGGAGATTTTCGTCAAAAATTAGAACCCGTTCAGGGTGGATGAAATCACTTTTAAGGAATTTATACGCCCTGTGCACAATGTGTGCTGGACAGAGATGAAATGTGACCTCTCTGTAAGGCCTTTTTAAAAAAAAAAAGTATTCTTTCCACTTTTATTTTTGTGCAGATCACCGTTTGAAATGCATAAGGCAAAATCAATTTGTGCACAGGCACAGCTGCACCTGTAAAGCACCGGGCCAGCTCACCGGAACAATAGGTACACAGTCAAATTTATATAATTATAGCCAAGACAACGAGGCATTTGGCAGTCAGGTTTGTGGGGGGACATGTATGGTGCCACATTTGCAATACAATGTAGCCCATTTGCTCCACAATGAATACTGGAATGAAACACAATCAGCACTGCAGCATTTGCTGTGTTGTCCCCGACAATGGGAGGAGGCATCTGTGAGCAAGGTGGAGTCGTAAACACCACAAGCAATAATACAAGAGTTGCTCTGGATCCATTCATTGCCGATTTTTTTAAACTCAAATTGTACCCAGAATGATTACAAGATGAGGCAGCGGACCATGAAAAGCTAACGAGGAAGCTTAATCAGCAGTTTGAAGATGTAGAAAGAAACTTTTAAAGGGATACTCCAGCACTTCGGAAGTCTGCTCATTTCCACTCACGCCACTGATGTCGAAAATCAGAGGCTCAGCTTAATTAAATTCATAGTTGATGATTCATTACCTCACATTTTACAGCCAGTGCTCAGCTCTCAGCGCAAATGCACAACGTAGTGTGTCCTGTATGGTGGGAAGAAAAGGTGTGGAGGGCGGGCTGGTGTTTGGGTGTATATCATGTTTGTTTTTCATGCAGGAGACTAAACTATAGTTTACTTGCTACAATCATGAACTCCTCCTGATTTAAACCATAATGTACTGTCTTAATTTGTACTGTACTGTACTTAATTTCCCCAGTGTACCAAATAAATAAATCAACCAAAATAAAAGTCAAAAATCAACTTTAAGCTGCATCACCGATTTTTGAGCGAGGAAAAACCACATCAAAATTTTTACTTTGTTCATTTTATCAGCATTCTACTAAATAAAACAGTCGAATGGATCCAAAGCAGCTGAATTAACGTTCGAGGTGAATTTTAGGGCTGTTTTTTTTTAGCTACTGTTGAGAGATAAAATGTCTGCGCAGCCATCAGTGTGGTCCTCTGAGAGATCTGTGTAAAATAAAGCTAAAAATACTGCAGCATATTCTTAGAAGTCTCCCTGTAATTACTAAGAAAATGTAATTATATGAGTCATTCATGGACCACTGTCATTCCTCACTCTCTCTCTCCATTGTTAACACAAGCAGACAAGCAGGCCTAAAATTAGAAGTTATATTAAGTATTTTGGGATTGTTGAGGAGTAATTGTCAGACTAATCAGTTCCTGTAATGCTCTTGTTATTATTATGCAGTATTTCTTTAATCTGGATGTTATTCTAATATGCTTGAGTTCTCTGACTGTGGGTCATCTCAACTTTGTGCTCTCCTCCTCCATCGTAAACTTAAAAAAACCTACAACAAAACAATGCAAATCAGGCAAGCTGTGCCATCCTTGATTTACAATTTCTACATAAATTAGTTTGAAAATGCTTGTTTTTGAGTCTGATTCAGAGTAAACACAGAGAGCAGCTCCCTTGGATTAAGTATAGCGGTTTAACTGCATTGGAATCCACTTTCCGGGCAACTGGCCAGCTGACCAAACTGGCTGCCTACTCATTTGCACATACGGGTTTGTTTACACATGGGAAAGTTTGGAAAAGCATGTGAACACTGGTGAATAAAAAATCAAACAAATAATAAATAACACTTATTTACAGAAAGTCAAAGTATGTGGATATATCTTAATCTAGGATTGCCCAAATCTTACGTACTTTATGAATCCATTTGTATTTTGTTTGCATTTTAATTACGCGTTTATCATCATTTATCAGTATCTTTGCTGCTACATTTTGAGGCTTCCAGGTCCTCTCGTCGGTTTGCTTGCTGCTCCCAAAACTAAACATTGACAATCAGCGTTTAGCTTTTACGCACCACTCATCTTGGATAAACTCCCAGAAAACATCCCAAGTCTGCTGCAAACTCTTTGCTCTTTTAATCTTTAGTTATTTGGGACTCGCCATTCCCTTATATTAAATTAAATTTGAGACTTGAGGAATTTGAGATTTGTTCATATCATTCATTTCACCGCAGCGGTGCTGTCATTTTCTTTTTTCTGTTCTATTTTAGCTTATTTT
>JAJHUR010081495.1:0-32015 GCA_027495735.1 Lutjanus campechanus | reverse complement strand
TTTTTTGCTAGGGTACTGAAATGGGTATGAAGTATTTTTCTTTTGATACTCATGTTGTATCAAAGTTTAAAATTCTGGTATCGTGACAACTCAAGTATGTGCTGTATTTCATTAAAGGTTCAAGGTTCAGCTTTATTGTCATCATAAAATACAGAATTACACAGTGAAATTATATGTAAGAAATTAAATTTGAATTAAATAAAAAAAAAAGTAGAACAGAAATTGGACAAGTTAAGCGGCAGAATAAGAAAAACACTAAACTAAAAGTAGCACTAAAAAAGACACTAAAAATACAAATATACATGCATACAATTTTAAAATAAGATTATAATGGTCACTGCTAACTGCAGGTGCTTCAATTAATATGACGACATATTGCTTCCTAGTTAATAGACTGTACTGTATTATGTATGTATTTTTTGTACTTTTGTTGTTGTTGCTCTTGTTGTGTAAAATGTTGTCATCTGACCCTGTTTTGGCCACGTCTCACTTGTAAATGAGTTCCTAAAACACTTTAGTTTTCCGTCCCATTTTTCACAAGTTAAAGGAAAAGCTCTAAGACTTTTTTTGTGCACACAAAGACTTATTTCTCTCAAAGTTTGAGCACAAATTTGCTCAGTTTTTATTGTGACTAGTCCAAGGCACACCTGTGGAATGATCCTGTTTAATCAGCACCTCTGTACGCCACACCTGTCAAGAGGATTGATTATCTTGGCAAAGGAGAAGTGCGCACATATTTGTGCTACAAATTTAGGAGAAATAAACCTTTCGCATGCACAGACAAAGTCTTAGATCTTTTACTTAAACCCATGAAAAATGAAAGCAAAAGTGTTGCATTTATATTTTTATTGGGTTTACATAAACAATCCAAGGTATATTGAGCTCTATAGCACCATTCAACAGACTGGCAATTCAACATGTCTTGGTGTATTATGTACACTAGAACTGTGAAGCTGTAGTGCAAAGAAATTAAGAGGAATGTGTTAGGTAGTGCTAACAAAGAAATAATGTGTTACACAGATATACAATACATTGCTCTGACTTTTCTTGAGTTCTCCAGTCCTGCAGTGGAAGTGTGGCCCTGAGCTGTGACCACACTGTGAACAGAAAGAAGATGTTTGTTGGGGGAACATGTGGAATGACATGTGGATCCTCAACTCAGATGATATTTGTTCACACAACAACAACAGTAGGCGCTTCCAGATAAAATGTGCGGGTGGCCTGAAGGCGGAGCAGAGGCATCCTGTTAGGCAAATTTTCTCCCCACCAGAGATTCAAACTTGGCTCTCTGCGTGCTGTTGCTGCAGTGAAATGTATTCCGTTCTATCTCCTGGCACTCTCTCCACACTGGCTGCAAATGGATTTGAATAGTAAAAATTCAAAATTGAATTTCTGAGTTTCAGGGTCACCTTGACACCACAAACTTGGCTTTGATGTATTTGTGCACAGATCTGCTGGTAGGAAAGTGCAGGTGGTGCAGATGTTTGCCACTGATTTACATGTCTACATGTTTATTTCATTTGTTTGTCCATAAAGCAGTTTTGTTTGGATGTTTTTGTCTATTTGCATCCCCTGCAGTTTCACTGTCAGGTGCATGTGTTGATGCATAATGGTGTTTTATTCCTTATAAGCTTTGTAGCAGCTTTCTAGTCCACAGATTTTCTCACTCATCTCATCATTTCAAATGTAAAAACCACTGCATTGCATGTCAAAGTTTACAGCAGCTGTTATTTACAATCCAAAAATATTCATTCACACTTGACATCACCATCCTTGACAGCTAGGTCTGAGTCATATGACATACATAACATGACCTTTCCTGGTTTTACAGGCTGACAAAGATTGCCTGAGTGTTTAATGCATCCGTGACCGCTACGCAATGGATTATGGGAAACTAACAGCTGCAAAAGATGTATCAAATAGCTGCATTTCCTGGCAGCATTTGGAGGAGCCTTTGAAATGGGACAGGCCGTGTCGGCTCGACAGATTCAGTCTAGAGGAGTAGACTTCAGGGGATCCAGCTCCTGAACTGGGACACAGCAGAGAGACTAATAAGAGTGTGAACTGGAGGCAGAAGAAAAACAGGGAACAGGAGATGCATTGACATTAATGTGTCTTATTAATCATACACTGGCTCCTTTGTTTCAGACTCTGTTTATTAAAAGGACTCACTGGACTGCTTTTCAGAATACAGACTTTTCTGGTCCAAATATGAGCGAGCTGCACATTGCATTATGGCTTAATAGAGCTGTGAGATTTATTGGGTGTGTAAAATAATAATAAATACAGTATAGTGGCTGGTAGCTCTTGATTGCATGCTGTGGAAATCTTCTGGTTTTGTTCAAACTAGCATTAAAAAGCAAGTATTTTATGAATTTGGCCAGGATCTGTATTTGAGAAAAATATTTGAGGTGCCAACTGTGATTACTTAACAGAATGTCTCATTATCTGGTGTAACTTTACAACTTTGACGGTGACAATTTTAGAGTCTTGCTCACATTAGAAGACCTGCAGTAAATATATTTTATATACAGTTTTAATACTAACTGGGACATCCAGATAGGGATGTGAATTGATAAGACTTTATTGATTCCAGTGCCATTATGAATTCTGCTTATTCGTCCAATTCTCTTTAGATTCCTTTTTTCATTCCTAATCAATTTTAGTCAAGCTGGTTGCAGCCTCAGAGCTGCCTGTAAACAGTTTGTTATCATCTAAAATGGATGAAATGACAGAATATTTGTGCAGCATTCATTCTCATTTAGGTTTTCTTAGTCAAAGAAAAAATCTGCTTTGCCTGTCTGTGTGGCGTTAATGTTTTTCTATCAGAATATTTACCCTCAGTAACAGCCAAGCTGCTCGGTTGGGAAGCAGTGGCATTCGTGTAAAATGCATGGCACTCCTGGAATCAAAGCCCACGATGCATACAGCCCAGCCTCATCAGTTGGTTGGATGTGTGTCTGCGCCGAATGTGCAAGCAGCTTATTTCACCTCATTCTGTTTATTGTTAGGCGGCAACTTCTAGTGGGTGTAGTAAGTATGACAGAGGAGATATAAAGAGCAAGAGAGTCTGCATGTGGAGAAAGTGTGGTGGTTGGATGACTCAAACAAACTTTCTGTGTGAATCAAAAAGTAAACATGTAAAGTTTTAAGTTACTTGAGTTTTGTTATGTACATGATATCTGTGGTGTCATCATGCGATATACGTAATGTAAAACCTAACCAAACTCAACAACATAAACAACGTGTGTAACGTTAAGCTGCCATAAGCCTGTCATTGCCAATATTCTCCACCGGTGAATATACTGTATGTCATTGGGAGTCATTGGTAATCAACCTATTCTGTCGTGTTGAATTAAGGCAGTGTTGGTTGCATAGAAAGATGTCTGAACATATGGCTCGTGTTTCTACTCTTGATAAATGATCATTTTTACAGACATTACGACTAGCACTGTTGTCATTTTTCTTCATAAAATTAAGCCACGCTTTGGACCGCTTCTTCCTTTCTGCCATAACTCTTGTTGCCACCAGCACAGATGCATAAATTTTATGTAATTGTTTTGAAATGCACAGCTGTCAGAGAAACATATCTACATCGATAAAATGAATTAGTAAGCTTGGAAGCATACATTTCTGGTGCATCTAACAATTTAGGGCCGGTTCTCAACTGGATCTGGTTCCTGTCTCTACATGCAGAGGTCAGGAGCACCAGAAGTTAATTGACAGGGGCAATACTTTGTGGTAAAATGTTTCATGAATTATTCCTGGTCTTAATAGATTTAAAATTAGGAACTTTTCTAGGAAGCAGTTCTTAAAGCAATTATAATCAATATTTTGACAGTGACAATGTGACAGTGTGAAAGGGGTGCTCAGGGCGATGAACCTACTGAGAATTATCACCTTAATTTGCTCCTTTATAGAGAGTTTTGGATCATTCTTTCTTGGGCCACAACACACAGCTGTTTAAAAAAAAGCTCTAAAAACCCACTGTACACTACCTGCTCATCACTAAACAGCAGACACAGTTACAAGTTCAGCACAATTAGGCTTAGTTTAAGTGTAGTCAGATATTTCCTTCAATTGGTGGAGGCCACCAACAGAAACACCACTCCAGATGAAGGATAATGTTGCTCCTTAAAGGATAACTTAGGTATTTTTCAACCTGGGCCCTATTTCCCCATGTGTATGTGTGTGTATGATTGATAGGTACAACTCGTTAATTAAAATGGGTTCAGTATTGAGGGAGGCGGATGCAGCCGGCAGCTGCGAAATGAGTTATAACGGTAGATATCGGGGCAAATTTGTCCGTAAAAGTTTGTGCATTAAAAATGCTTTTTTTTCGCCACAGACCGGATCAGATCGCCAGTGTAATCTCTGTCAACAACATGCAAAGCGTCTCTCTTATCGTTCACTCTGTGACGACATCTCACAGGATCTTTGCTTGTTGAAGACTGTTTTCATTGCAGTGAGTGGGACAGCTGTTTTCTTGAGGTGTGTTTGGTGACGTGTTTCAGGATGGGATGTCTTCTCTTCTTGGGCTGGCAGTAGTCATCTTGAGAAAAGTGCACTGCAGACCCGATGGTCTGCAAGGCGCAGTGTCTGGACAGGAGCATTAGCATCCAGTTGTAGCACAATTAGCCACAACTTCAGCATGTTGCTGTCGGATCCTGTTCTTGCACTTCAGCAAAGCAAAAACACGAACCATTGTTTTCAATAGTTGCAGTAAAACTTTCAACTGAACTCCGGGACAGCTAACTCCGCTCTGACCGGCTCTCAGCATGACTCTGTTTTCTTCCGGCAACAAACAAAGATCCCGCGAGATGTCATCACACACAGCAAGCAGTAAGTGAAGCATACTGTTGACAGAGATTACACTGGCGATCTGATCCGGTCTGTGGTGAAAAAAAGTACTTTTAATGCACAAACTTTTATGGACGTATTTGCCCCGATATCTACCGTTATAAATCGTTTCACAGCTGCCGGCTTCATCCGCCTCCCTCAATACTGAACCAATTTTAAAACGAGTTGTACCTATCAATCATACACACACATACACATGGGGAAATAGGGCCCAGGTTGAAAAATACTGAAGTTATTCTTTAACTGCTGGATGTGTAAGTTAGCAACTATTTGCTTTACCATATCGACTTAAAAGGTGATAATATGTTGATATGTTGTGTTCACAGCTTGTTTACGTTGCCCCAAAGTGGCCAAAACAAATCAGTGATTGCAGGTTTAAATCAGACAGATAGTTAGAAGCCACTCTTGAAACAGCCCCAGGCCTTCAAGGAGTCTGCTGGATGATCATCTGGATCATCAGTAAATCAATTACAGCTCGAGCTCCAACTCCCCAAAAACATAAAATAATTTGTGTAAGATTTCAGAGTGAAACTGCATCTCTGAGAAGGACTCGTGGGACGTCTTTCCTTCATCAGAAATGATAAGCTCAAGCTCAGGCTAGCCAAGTAGGTTGCAACATGCCAGCTTACAAGTCTGCATTTTCAGGGTTGGAAGAGCTGAAGGCAGAGTCTCTGTCAGGCAATAGTGCAACAGGGAATTGTACTCACACGAACCGCAACTGCAGCAGCGCCGGCCAGAATGAACAAACAACACAGATTCATGAAGCGCTACAGCAACATTTATTTTGGGCTGAATGCAGCCGCTGAGCCACAAGTTCAGACAAACAGGAGCATGATTTTGTGGAAATTATGTGTGAAAATGCTGAAATTTGCCATTCCACTAATTAGTTACAAAATAGAGGTGAAAATAGGTTTACATGGTTTTTTAGAAGAAGGTGATAAAAATGATGTGACAAGAATTCAACAGCAGGCTTTTAACATATGCCATTTGTTGGTGTCACACTGCATAAAGAATTAATTTTGAAATGAAAGAGGAGGCATCCAGGATTATTTTCAAGGGATCAGAGTGTATTTAATAACTAACAACTGCAGAGATAATTCAGTTATTATTCACATCTTCTGAGTCCACAAGGTTAATCTTATTTTATTGTAAATGCACCTGATTCCAGCTTTACATTTGCATATTACAGATTAGAGGTTCGGTTATGTAATTTCTTTAGCTGTAGGAAAGAGCTGTTCATGTTCAAAATACTAACTCTGCCATACCCAAAAGAAAAAGTTATGTGAGTGCACATTTGATTTGTTTGCCTTAATAATATTTATTAACATTTCATTACATGATATAATTGTAATAAATATGCTGTAGCAAATATTAGATAGATGTAGATCTTGACACTCTCTGAACTATATACAGTAGCTTGATTTTTTTAAAATTGTGATTCAAACTGTGTTGTTGAGTAACTTTAATGCTGTGTTCTATATGGTTGAGTGTATATTGTTAAGTTAGGAAAAAAAACTTATGAAATTGTAATTATTTTGACAGTTCTTGTGATTACAATATGAGTCACAGTTTTAGTGGGAATGGTAATTTTTGAATTTCATTTTCACTGAAAAAAAAAAACCTTTAAAAATGTTGATGGTGTGTTTCTTTTTTGTCTGTTTCAGTCACTGAGTTCGACAGTGAGGTTCAGGATGTGGAAATCCCATATTCTCAATATAAGATTTAAATTATTAGTCGTAATGTCATAATCATCCAAGGTAGACTCACCACGAGTTATGAGATTGTGAAATGATGGTTTATGTTCCTGCAGAGGCCACAAGTCTGGTATTGATATATGACATTAACCTTGTTTTAAGAAAAATACATTTTATTTGTGAGGTCATGGAGATGTGCTACACTACCCATAATCCTAAAGTGTAACAGCAATGTTTCTTATTGGTGGAGCTCGCCGATATCATGGAAATATTTACGGCACCTGCAAACAGGTAGTTCTGCTAGCAGGCTGGGCTAGTTTGGAAGCTAACATGAGTCATACTAATAATGTCATTATGCTGCAGTAAATACAATTTATATACACACAATGGAAACTATGACATATTACAACAATATAAACATTATAATAACAAAATTTAACAAGAAGCAATATCATTTGCAATGGTTTATGGGATGAGTAGTTCCTTCACTCTTAAAATGATTATATACACAGTCTTGTGCCTTTACTTTTTTCCCCCATTTTCCAATCTTTTTTTTAACTCCACATCAAATGTTTCATGGCTTTGTTCTAGTCTTAAAAAAAAAAGCAGGTGGTCACTGCAGACCTCTATAATTTAATGTTGTGACACATTTTAACCTTCACAAAAAAAATTGCAGCTCAAGGAAACAGCAAAATTTTTTGGTTTTCTATAATATTTTTGAATTATTGTTCAGCCCTAGCACATTAAAAAATTAACTATTTGTATTGTTGCATTAATGTAAAAGCTTGCATGGAAACAATGAAACCCTCAATCCTCTAGTCAGGCTGTTAATACTTACCAACTTCCCTACCTGTCAGCTCGAAGTCCATACTTTCCTCCTTAAGATGTAAATATTTAAAATCAGGTCATGAATATACAGTGTCTTTTAGTTTCCTAAAAGAGCTTTTAACAAAATGTTAGTCAACAACTAGGAAATTACTGATATACTTGGATAATAGTACAAAGTATACTGGAGCACACGGACTAAAAGTCAACTCTGATGAAGACGCATCTGGCGTTGAAATATTTAGTCACGTAATAAAACTTGGGGGCCTGAGTCTGTGTGCTCCAATATACTTTGGACGTATTTTCCAAATTTTTCCTGTGACAAGATTATCCTGCCCTTAGGAGCAGTTCCTTGTGAGTCGGCTGAAGCGTGTTTAACCTCTTCCTTCACCAGGAAAAAGAGTGAATTTGTTGGGGACTATTTTTAGCTGCGCTCACAGCAGCAGGATGGTGTATGTGGGATCGAGTCAGAACAAACAACAGTGGCTGTGTCTATTCCAATTAAGGAACAGGTGCAACAGAGTGGCTCATTAATGTGTTTTTAATAGTTTTTGGACAACAGTGGAGGTCTGCGGCACAAAAGAATAAGATGTCAGGCTTTGGCCACACAGACAGTTCTTTCTAGTGGCATCACTTCTTTGATAGTTTTGGTCTTTCCTTTAATATTTTCCTTATCCTTTAATGGTTGCTACAGCAAAATTATGAATTAAGGGATCATTAAATTAATTTAAGTAAAAATTAAATAATAAAATGCATCATATCAGATCATGGCATACTAGGAATTTTAACAGACCAAAAAAGGCTTTTTATGCCTTTAATCAATAGAACCACTGAAGATATGACAGGAAGGGGGAATAACACGCAGCAAAGGGGCGCAGGCAGGATTCAAACCCACAGCTGCTGCAGAGGACTCACAGCCTCCGTACATGGGGCACATGTGCCCCCACAGCTGCCATTTTGACATGAAATAATAGGCCAAATACAGGTGTTACCAGTCATACTGATTAAGGGCCTGTGTCCCTCATTGGATTTTTTCTTGGCGCTAGAGTCTTTTTTAAACTGCTCCCAATGAGGAGAGAGCATCTGTGGCAGCATTTGGCCGCCTTGAGAAAAGGTACTATGCCTACTGTTTTTTTTTTCTTTCCTGAGTGCTCCATTTTTTTTTGAGACCTCAAAAATGGAAGACCAATATTGAACAATATAAAAAATTATAACAGATTCCTGTAGATGACCTATAAATGACACAAAGAACAGGTCCAGAGCATTTAACTTTACCTAGTCTAATTCTAAATTTGATTACAATAACACACAAAAAAAAAAATCAACATTTAATATATTTTTCTAAGGGCTGCTCTTACAAAACATGTGCCTCTGTCCTTTAAAACTTTCAGTAAGAAACGTGAATTCTTTCCAGAGCCTCTGGGGTGCTCTTCATTTCTCTTTTCGTCTCTCACTCACTGCAGAGGACAGGTTTATAGTGACGCTAAGTGGACAGGGACCCTATGGTTGCAATTCATTCAGGTCAAACATAGTGAGGATGCTGCTGTTTTTATTTTGGCTCACTGGAAAGGCTCTGCTATATTAAATAGTGTGATTAAATGTAACTCTCTGACATTGTAGTTCAATTGTACAACTTGTTTTCTTCACCACAGTATTGAATCTGTTTTCATTCTGTGGTGCTGTTTTTGTCTTTCATGCAGTGAATCCTCCACCACTTCACTAGAGTTAAAAACTCTCCCTCGGAGCCCGTCTTTCTCTCCAACTCTTCAGCGTCTCAGTGTGAGTCAGAGTGACTCCTCCTCAGCTGTGTCCATTCACCCATAGCCTGCCTTGTCGCACACAGCAAACCTCTGGATCCTCCTCATTACGGACAAGAGATCACAGCTCTTACAGAAACACACTTTGATGGCTCTGCCGCCTGCAGACTGTTAAGATGTTTTGCCTGGATAAACACACCTGCCAGTCAAGTGTATTAGGTTATGAGTCTGTCATGGGTCTGTGGTATTAGGGCCCTCTGAGACGTCAAACAACAGCCTGTTTGCTGCACCTCACATGTGCAGAAACAAAACACACGGCTCTCTGTGTTTAGTCACTGTAGCGATCAACAAGGAAACTTATGAGTGTTTGTTTTTCTCAAGGTCTCCCTCTTCGCTTGGCCCCAGCTGTAGTCATTCATCTTGCTTGATAGACATGTGTTGTTTATTTTTAAAAGGAAAGAAAATACTGTTTAAACTGGAAAGTCGCCAGTGTTGTGGATGCCCACCCCCTGTGAGGCTTGGCTTGGGTAAGAAGAAGTCAACAGAGCGAATGCATTTGACGTTTCAGTTGAATGAGTTGCAGGGTTACACACAGTCCCAGTGATGGTTTGGCAGGAGTGTAATGAAGTCAGCTGGCATGCAACAGGGAATGATGTGAAAAGGGATGTATGGTTTCCGGAGAGAGAGGGTAAACAAACAGCAGGTGGGATGGAAAATTGGACTTACAGTGAACAATATGAATGCAAGTGGGATTTGTCTCATTCATGTCTCAATCACAAGCATGTGAAAAATAGCTCAGTGCAATCTTGTATTTCAGCTGGAACGACAGTGTTTGGCACCTTCTAGCCATGCTGCCCTGTATTAAGATGAACTGTGCTTCCACAACACATTCACAGTAACAGATTTTACAGCCAACCCACGCTGGTGTCACTTTCATACCTCTAATGCCTTTTAGTTTAGGTCCACTTTATTTTCACGCTGACTTATAAGTCATAACTGCTGATGTATTTACGGATACTCTTTTTAGTGCTCGATGCAGTGAGAATAACCCACAAATGTTCAAAGCTTGCAGTCATTATTTACTCATATACTTTGGTTTTATTGCCATTTTGAGTCTAATGTGAGACGAGGACAGGAGGGGAGGCATCAGGCACTGACATCATCAGTGTGGACCAGGGATGGGTAATTATTTTTCATGGAGGGCCACATGAGAAAATTATCAGGCTGTCGTGGGCCAGGCACACATGTGAAATAAAGTTGTAATAATGGCCAAATCTGTTATGATGGAATAGGCAGAAGTTTTCTGGGGCTTTATGTGTGCCGGGAGAGTTTTCTGACATGCCATGCATGCTGGATGCAGGTTGCATCAACAGCAGCAGCAACAGTAGAGGAAAAACCATGTAAACAACATGGATGTATGGCACTGACTGAATGAAGGTACTGTTTAATGCAAAAGCAAACCTTTCAGAATAAAGGCCTGATAACGATTTACCAGTAAGCAAAATAATGTTGATTGTCTTTAACTTTAATCGCAATACATCCAAGCGTTCATGATGGCCTTGCAGGCATCATGTAACCTTTCAGTGAGGCGCATTTTGCCCAGGTCTGGTGTAGATAGTAGGGAGGCTTTGGGTTTTCATGCTCGTCTGCCCCATGGCCATGGGGCTGTATTTGTGCACATGGAGCAGAAAGGCACCCTTGTAAGGATGCCTGTCTGCTCATTTGATACTGTTCTGTGCACTGGATTTTATGCATGCTGTCTTTGAGACTAATTAAACAGTATAGAGGAGTTTCATTTCTCGCTCTTTATCAGTACGGAAAAGACTGATGTTATCGTTCTTCTTGGGAGGACAGTCTTGCTCATTCATTCGACAATTTTGGTAATTGTCATCCTACACTAAATTGAACACTGTTATGACTCTGAGTCATGTTTGTTGATACTTGTCATTTGCTGCAGATACCTCTCTCCTCCTCTGTGTGTGTGTGTAACGGTGAACAGATGGGACCTTTCAATTGGTGCACTCGAATCGATTGCTGCCTTGGGATTGGACAGAAGGACATGACAGCACCTTTTTTAAACTGCAGCTGACAGCAGCCTGCCTCCCTTTAGTCTTCCACTCCCAACAAGGAGCCAGCATGTAGTTTTGTGTGATGTTAGTCTTCTGTGAGTTGAGTAACAAAAAGCCCTTCTAGGAAAAGTTTAACTAGTTTGGTGCCGAGTGTTTATTGATTTGTTTTTTGCTTTAACTTGTGAGAGGCCCTTTTTGTTTTGCTTTGTTTTGTTCTGTTTTTGTTTTTGTTTTTTTTGTATAGGGGCTTAGGTTAGAGATTTGATTTGAGATTTTGTTTTACTTTCAGAGAAGTTTAGGTTAATTAAGAAAGTTTTGTTAGTTGTTTTGGGCATTGCTCTCTCTGAAGCTAAAATTAAAAACTGCGACTTTGCACTTTGCTTCATTCTGCTGCTGGCCTTTCTTGGGAGTGGGAAGAGCGGGGGAGTCACACATCATGTTATGCCTAGGTTTCTTCTGCTAGAGCAGGGACATAACACTGAAACAGGTTGCATGTTATAATTATTGCATCTGTTCATAGTAGACACTAAGAGATCCCACCCTAAAGCACTTAAATGTCAGTGATTGACAAAATTCATAGTGCTTGTTTTGTGCAAAATTACATTACATAGTTTATCTGAGGATAATGAGACTGCAGCCGTCTGAGATAGACAAATTAAGTGGATATCTTCCAAGGTTGCAGCCTTTTTGTTTCAAAAATCAGGATTTTTACTATCTGTCCACTGCAGCTCAAGAAGGAAACACTTTCCAGGAAAACACAGTTAGTGATTTTAAGACAGATTTAAAATATTGAGAGCCTGTCCTTTAACTTCTCTGGTATCGCAAAGAAATAATTGATTGTGAACATTATTATTTCAGACAGGACCCCATATGTCACAACTGTCATAACATGTCTGGTAAAAACCAGAAAGAAAACGAGGCATTTTGTACGTGATATCACAGAGGGGAAACAACATTTCAGTCATTTTTTTAAATGAGGATGTGCCAAAATACTGTCAGAGTGGGGCAGAGGCACAACACACCTCTGTTTTAACACCTTTCTACTTTCTGATGTACCGTGTTAATATGCATGTGTGTTACCATGGTTACCAAATTCTGTTGCATAAATATAGACGCTATGATGCTGATACAGATCCTTTCTTGACAAGTCATGATCCCCAGATTAGATGAAAAGTAGTTTAGCTCTTAAAATCATGCTGATAGTTTCTCTACAAATGAAATGCATGATAGTTTCTCTGTAACCAAGACCCACCTTTTTAAGTGGTCTCTATCGGTTGTTTAAATGAACACTTTCACATTTACACCAGCTTAATTAACCCAAACCAAGCAGACAAACAAACCAGAGTTTGTTTGAACCGCACCAATTAGGTTAGATCCTGAGCAATTATGTTGGACCTGCATAACCTTTGTTGTTTCCAGTCAATTCCATTTATTCATTCTACTCTGTTTTTTTTGTTTTTTTTTTGTTTCTTCTCTGACATTAGGAACAGGAAAGCAGGAATAAATAAAACAAACTTGCAGTTCAGTTTTTAGTCTATGATCCATAAAACATGAAAATTGATGAGGTTTCGTGTGGCTTCGTTGGCCAAAGAAGTGATGGCTAGTTATCACATTTTTGCTGAAACCTCTAACATGTGATAAAGGTCAGTGAGCTGCTGTTCTTGCAGCACAGAAACACTGTCTGCACTGTGCCTGAACCACTGTTCCTGTCCACAATTGGACATAATAGAGCCAGTATCTTGACTGGCAGCCACCTACCACTGTCACACAAAAAGCTAACCTGAAAGTGTCAAAACCAAGAATGTATAAATTCCAACACTTTATCAGATCGACCAGCATTTCATCAAAAACATGAAGGCCTAGAAATGACGGGGCTCAGATGAGGGACCCCCCCATCCCCATCCCCAATATGTTATCCTGATTGAAGCATTTCCTCTGATTATGCAAAGAGAAGTGGATTTCTTTCTCTATCACTTGTAAAAATGTAATGCTCCAGGCTGTACTTTTGGGGAAAGCAGTGGAAAGAATGAGATCCCCCGCAGGCAACCAGCGTTTCTTGGACAAAGATTTGGAGCACGAGTTGCTGGGAACAAGAGATCCCGGAGGAGTTCGGTGATGTATGTGTGGAAATAGAAGCAAAGAAAAGATCTGTGTGATAAAATGTGTCCAGCTGGTCAAAAATAGAGCCAAATAAAGGACTAAATTTATTTATATTTATTAGTGAATATAAATTTGAAAGCTAATAGTAGAAGTAATTTCACAGATACACAATTTATCAGGATTAAGTGGCACAAATAAATGCTTACTGATTAGTCAACCATGTTCTCGTGACAGCAAGGTTCAGCAAATCTGATCTCCAGCTAGCTGGGCAGTCAGGTTCTTACAGGCGAGACAAACAAACACCTGCTGGGATTTCAAGATTGAGCCGGCTGTCTCCTCTACCTGCCAAACTCCTCACAGCTTCCCCCCTCTTCTTCATTGCTGCCACTGATACTGAATCATGAGGAGTGAATAATGTAATCTTCAGAGTTAATGAACTATAACTATTCATTCTTAGCGTTTCAGTCCATGCTGAGCTCTGATACAGTTGAGGCCTTTTAAACAGAGACATGCTTTTCTCTCTCATTCCCCTTTGCTTTTCTGTGTAATTGGATGTCCATGTTCCTCCCACTGGTCGCCACTCTTCTGGCAGTGCGTCTGTTGTGCCAGTCAAGGGTTACCTCCCGTGGTGGCAGCCCTCTCCATGTTGTGCCGACCTACGGCAAGAGATGCTCCTCCGGAGCTCTCCAGTGACTAACAGTGCTTATTCTCTGTGTCGTGCCAGGCACTAACACCACGAGCTGAGTGAACAGAGCACAAACAGATATGCACAGCAGGTGGGAGAGAGGAGGCGCAGACAGAGTAAGGGGCACTTTTGACAGAGGGAGACACTGGTGCCCACAAGACAAGAGAGCATGGACTGAATTTGGAAGAACAGTGTGGGATAGTGTTTGAGAGAGAGCGAGAGAGAGAAGGTGGGCCACCCTAAAGGATAATTACAGTTTATCACAACTTGGTCTTATTTTCATAATTTTGAGTATCCTTCCTATCAGTTATCAAATTAATTGCCTGAATCTGGAATCAAGGCAACATCAAAAACACATCAGGCAGCTTTTAATAGCGGCAACATTTTGGCAAATATACTTATTAACTTTCACTCAGAGAGACAACTGTTACATCTGTCTTTTAATAAGAGTTTATCAGCCGGAGTTAATAATAATGCTGCAGGAATGAGTCCCAAAATCCAGGTGTGAGTTAGCATTTGTGCACCTCCGGTTCCCTCATGTTCAAGTCAGTAGTTTTGTTGAATGGATTTTTGGTCTGTGGTTAACACAAGCTTAAAATTTGTTCATGTTTTGTTTCACAATATAAAATTTGTCAGTAAACACCCTACTTGTGAATTTTGAAGCTTTTACATGTCCATGAAAAATTCCATTGGACCGTACCCTGTTGGAGCTCAAATAGCTTTGCTTAGCATAAAAACTTGCAGCAGGGGAAAACAGATAGCTTGGCAAAAGCCTACAGGGAAAAATATTTACTTCTCTACCATTCTTCTTTATAAGAAAGTTATGGCTGGCATAACCTCTACCCCAACCCCAAGTCAACTTCAACTTTATTATGATCCAAGAGGCCAGTTGTTTTGCATGTAAGGAGAAACATAGCAATAGACACCATACAGGACAATATAAAGCTACAAAGACATTGTTAAACACATATCACAGTGGACTGAACAATACAATGGTCTAGGGTAAAGTAAAGCATTGGTAAAGTGTAATGTCTCTCTCTTTAACAAGCTAATGGTAGCTGCAATGAATGAGTGTTCATGTCTATTTATTTTAATCCTATGTACTTTAAAATGGATACCAGAGGGAAGAGTTGAACTCTGCATGTGGGGGGGGGGGTGATGATCACAAATAACGACAAAACAAACTTGCTGGTCGCTGCATGTGCAGTGTCCTGCTGCATGTCAACGCAGTAGGGGGCCAATGCCAGAGTCCCATTGGGCATGTGTTGTTGAGGTCATTTGAGGTCAGGGTTTAATTTTGAAAATCAGTGTGGTGTGTGCAGATATGGCTCTAATGGATCGTGTAGCCACGCTCTCCACTGGAAGTAATATCCTTCCTCTGCACAATGTTTTAATTGTGTTGTTGGTGTGAAGCCCCAATGGCATGAGTTAAACTGCTGGTTTCCTGGCAACCTCAAGGTCAGTAGACAATTTGAGGTTGGATGAGGGGGGATGGGGCATCTCCCTTGTTAGCAAAGGACCAAAATGCATACCCCTTGTTAACCTGACATCCCCCTTTGCCATCCCTAGAGAGAGAGTGCAGGGACAGAGGGGTTGCTTAGTTGAATATATTAGTCAAGTCTGCCTGACTCATTGATCCTTTATCTGACTGAGGTTTGTGTTAGTTAGAATTTATTGCCCTGACCATGGCTCCGAAATATCATTACCCTAAAGTTTAAAATTCTTTAGGCACATCATATGCTTCCCATAACACAGACCTGGAGAGATGTTTTTCTGTGGGTGTGGTTCTCAGTACCTCTGTCCTGTGGTTTGAAGTTAAGTTTCTCTCCTGTGTTGCCATTTGTACTTTCAGGATGCTGCTTTATTATACCATTTCATGTTTGTGTTCAGCTGATAGGAGTTAATTCAAAATTCTTCATATTTATTGCAAAGAACTTGTAGGAAATGAAATGTCCAGTGTCTCACAGCCGCTTGACTAGAGACAAGCGCCTAACAGGTAAAAGACACGCACCTCCGTCGCCCTGCTGAGATGTTAATCCCTGTCGTGCTGGGCTGACGTCAAACCAAGTCAAGCCAAACAACAGATGTATAAAAAAGGTGCTCTAGTCTCTCCATTGTTCTACACGAGAGACAGAGATGAGGAGAGGAAGTTCAGCTGCTGTGTGAGCAGAGGGGAAGAGCTGCAAGGGGAGGCCGGGTGCAGGCTGCGGGCACAGAGTAGAGTTTGAGCACTTCAGTGGAGTTAAAACTACAGTGAAAAGCGAGCAACATATTAATAAATAACACCTGTAGCTGGGAAAACATAGTATTGAAGCACAAAACAACTGTTTCTCTGGGGGTAAAAAGCTTCTTTTTTTTCTAGGCATGGCGTCGCTGTGTATTGATAAATCCATAGCGCTGTCTGTGGTTCTGAAGTAGTAGACAGAGTTGTGATTGCAATTTTTTCCTGTAATCCTACTCCCCTGTCAGTTTATTCTTGGATCTATAATATTCTAACTATGTTACAGTGACCAAAGGAGTTGTTCATGAGTTGGTTTGCTAGTTGTGGGTGAAAATTAAGCTGCTCCATCCCCCTTAAAAATGAATAAATCACCTACAGCTCAAGATAACAACAAGATCCCAGAAAGTCACTGCACCCACTTGCTGTTGGCCAAGAAAACATGACTACAGGTAACTTAACATAGTTTTTTACAGTTCTGTTTAAGTTTGGGTTAAACAAACTGTGGGCAGGAACAGGTTCACTGTAGACTAAAAAAAAGAAAATCAGTAAAACTCCATATTTTATGATTTTATCATCAAAATTGCATCAACATCAAGCAATAATTCAACTGGCCTTCCTTCTCTTCCAGCCACTAGTGGGCAAAAGAATTTCAAAACAAGCTGACAGACACAGTCATGAAAGTGGTGAGACTGAACTGTACAGAAAATGCATGACTGTAAAACCAAAACAATAGGCTAACAGAGGCCAAAAAGCTCTGTAGCTCTTTAGCCTGTGGAGTCGTGGGATAATTGTTGCAGTTTTGGTCACAACAGCCTCATTTTACACTACATGGTGTTGTCAGAGACATTTTTATTTCATGTTATATGCTCAACAGAGCAGCACCCTTTAGTGGCCGAGCCACACAGGTGTTTTTGTTAGTAATTAAAGTGTGAACCAGGTGGAGGTCTTTAAGGAAATCTTTTTCAGCAGTGAGTTGAACATGGAAAGAGTCATAGATATAGAATAGAAATGAATTTTTCTTCATTTTAAGTTGCATTTTAACTTGAACTTTGTATATTTTTTACTAATTCATCATCAATCTTTCACAGCAAAAACTGTCATCAAGAACAGCAAGAACAGTAAGTAACTCAAGAAACAGACTGAGATGAACATGCTTAGAGTTTACAGTAAAGAGAGTGTAACTTGCGGGTACAGAGCCTCAAGGCCAACTCTGACTAATGTACAGTATACTGTGTGCTTGTATACATCGTGGTTGACAAAGATGGTGACTGAGAGTGGGCAAATAAGCTGTCTCATAAAAGCTGCTTGCTCAAGGTCCCTTCTGAGTTCACAGGCACATTCTCACAATGTTATCAAACTGCGTGATGAAAAATGATAGATTTCAATGAAGAATTGCTTTCACTGCAATGAGACATGTCTTACACTGACAGATAATGTTCAAATTCAAGATTAGTCTCGTTAGTTTAGTGTTGAGAATGAAAAACATCCATTACCAGTCTGAATTTCAAGATAACTGTCTCCCTACAGTACAAAGCATGATAATATAGCTTTTTGTCACCTAATAGCACTTGAGTGTTATCAATCCTGTGTTGTAAATTGCTGCAAAATTTTGTATAATAGGCATTTTAGAGATTGGGGTAAAGAAACTGGGCTGCATGTGGAAAGAGAGAGGGCTTCATATTGGGAGAGACAGAGACAACAGCAGTTTTATGAAGGCCATTTTTCTGATGAGAAGTTCTAATCAGTTGTGTTATAAATTATATAATTAGCACATGAGTGAAAATAATGGTGTTTTGGCCGAGAGACAGAGAGTAGGAAGATGGCAGACAAGAAAAACAACTATAGAGAGAATATGGAATATGGCACTACACTTCTGCTTGTAATTAAATATGAATCAATTCTTGCATTACGTTCAGTGATTATTAACTAAATGATGTCAGATTATGTATGCAGTTATTCCAAAATACATAACATAAAGAGAATAAGGGAGAGAGAGAGAGAGAGTTATGAGTGAGTCTCTTGTTTACAGTTGGAGCCATGGGAGGTACCCAGTATGATTCCAAACACAGCACAGTGGGTGCTGCATCTGGAAGTAATCCACATTTATTGAACCTCCCATGACCTGACATTATATTATTACATCAGCAGAGCATGTACTCTTTAAGGTTATATGGTTCATTTATTCATCATTTTATAACACCAGGTTACATAACAAGATGCTGGGCGTAGTCCCCTTCATGATAGTCACAAAAACAAAAATTATGTACAAAAAATATATACAGTAAATGGGCAAATAAATAACTCACAGCAACTCAGGATTCTCTAGCTTTATTTTTGGCTTTTAATCACTACACCGTCTTCATCAGCAGTTAGAATCTGCGCCATGATTTTTAACTTTTAAAGCAACATGGATGTGAAGCAGAGGTGTGGACTTGAGTCACATGACTTAGACTTGAGACAGACTCAAGTAACACATTTCATGACTTTAAAAAACAACAACTTGGACTTAAGCCTTTTGATATGAAAATACGTGGTACCTTATTCTAAATCCAAAGATTAAAAACTGTTGTTAAGAAAATGAATCCATGATTCAATAAATCTTCCTTCATTTCTTGAAACAACTAACATTGATCCCATTCATTCCCAGCAAGGTGACACTTAATTCCAATATCCACTTTGTTTGACCCATCCCACCAGCACCCAAAAGAGTTGCAGGAAATAATCCTGAGACTCAAAGTTTAGGATTTGAGACTTGACTTTGGACTTGTCTGTCTAGACTTGGGACTTGAGACTTGAAGTACCAGTCAAAAGTTTGGACACATCTTCTTATTCAATGTTTTTTCTTTATTTTTTATTATTTTTCTACATTGTACATTAATGATGGAGACATGAAATATTAAACTATATGGAATTATGTAGCAAGCAAACAATGTGAAAACAGGGGAAAATATGTTCTTGCTTCTGAGGAATCTAACGCTCTCTTCTGCACTCGCAGTCAAAGATTTAATGACTTGTTATTTTTTATTGTTGACCCATAGTCTTCATGTTGACCTGAAGTGTTTAAAGTAGCCACCTTTTGCTTTGATTAAAAAAAAAGAAGAAAAAAAAAAGAAAAATCACTGAATGAGAAGTGTGTCCAAACTTTTGACTGGTACTGTACTTATAACTTACAAAACAATGACTTGGTTCCAACATTGATGAAAAGTCTGTGGATAAAATCATATTACCAAACAGGTAGTTCTGACCGAGCAATCTGATTGGTCCACAAGACATTTAGAACATGTCCAATCACCATGACAGCACACCTGCTCATCACTGAAAATATTACTCCGCCTGGAAATAGGACGTTTTGAATCGTTTTTATTCGTAAAAATAAATCACGAACCACAATGGGCCTATAATAGACTAAGAGCCCCTGTTAGACTATTTATTGTACTTGTTTGATTAGTAGAATAATTGAATAAAGTTGCTCTAAACGTGCGCTCAGTTTGCAGACCGTCCCTTTAATGTGTGACCTTCCCTGTGACAAGCCGGAGAGCAAACAGTTTTGTGACTGAAGTGAAGCTTGTATTTTTATAGGATAAACGCCTACAAATGTGGGAATTTTGTAAATCTATCTTTCTGTGGAATACATTTTTGATTTGAGACGTAACAATGCTTTGGTGTTTCACACGCTCAAACTCCGTTCACCATCCTCCATCAGCTGTGCCCAGGTGAGTCTGTGACACGCCGCTACTAGCTTAAAAATGCATGTTAAGTTTGCTAACAAGATAGCTAAGTATGTCCATGTAAAATTTCTTTCTTTCAGCAGATAAGTTAGTTACAGCAAGTATGAGTTAACAAAGCAGTGTTGTGTTTGTGTGTGTGGTATTTATTCAGTTTGGGAAATCTCACGATTTTTAGAAAACATTAATGTTAGCTGAAGTTGGCCGGCTGACTCGACAGGGAAATCATGTCCGTTGCTAGGCCGTTACTAAGGGCCGACCTACTTACTGGAGTAATAATCTTGGTTTAATTACATAAGAGTTCTAATGACGTGGTTGGTTGCATTCCAGTTATTAGTCAGACTCCGTGTGTTTCCAGGAATAACACTAGCAAAAAGTTTGTTTTAATCTTGAGAGCAACATGAATAAATCTTATATCTTATAGTTTGTCTGCAACCTGTTGTATAATCGCAATATAATACGAGATAGCATTAGCAAGCATTAATAGTAAACCTCACTCATGTAGTTAAAACAGTTACGGAGTTTGCATTTCAACATATTCATCTCCATGACAACTGAGCAAAATCCATCCATGGGTCATCTCTAGACAAGAAATTAAAGTCTACACGAGCTGCTTAATTTCTCTAGATTACATCATAATTCGCTTCAAATCAACCTGCAGTGTCCTGTGGTCTCCCTCCAGTCAGTTGTGACCACTACACCTCCACAGAAAGGGTTTTTTTCCCGCTCCCAGATGGTCAAGCCGCCTCAGCTGGCTCCTCTCAAAGTGGAGGAGCAGTTGTTCGACACAGAGGTCCACTTGGTTCACTGAGCCTCCTCACCCTGTCATCAGCTGTTAACATTTTAATACCAGTATGTGTCCATTTGGTACTTTCTTTGATGTGGATCCCTGCAGTCCGTTTCTATTAATTAATTTGCCTCTGTTTTCTTTTTTTGGTTTATAATTAGAAGTTCACTGCCAGTACAATGATAGTTTTTATCTGTAACATACATGGAAAACCCATTAATAGCAGTTTTTCTAATGACTTTAACTAGTAGTTTGTTAGTGTTTAAAAACTAAAACATTTTAAAACAATTTGATTGTTGATTGTTTGTGTAAGATCATTCAGTTTCCTCTTGTTTTGTTTTTAATTTTTTTTTTTTTCAAATGATCACAATCAGAGCTATTTTGAGGAGCAGATACGGTCTATATCACTCTTTTTAAGGTAACAATAGCAAAACATGGCCTGAAATAGATCTTATTACCACCGATCCATTGTTCCTGGTAGAGTAGATTTGAAAAAAAGGTTCTCAGCAATGATTAGTACATTTTAATGAGGCCAGTTCCTGAAACAGATGCTCGGGAGGTCATTTTGGGAGAGAGGTCACAGCAGGTAGTGGATTTTGGAGGGTATGAGCTCATCTCCTTGGCAAAGATCTTTTTCTCAAGTGAGGGTAAAACAGATCATACAGATTGCTTGCCGGGCACAGCAGCTGAGGCACTATGAGTGTTGCATCCGACTGCCACAGGAAAGTGAGAGCTGAACCACAGAGCCCTCATGTGTTCATCCCTCATCTGTAAACATAAGCCAAAAGAGAGATACTAAATGAGGTTTCTCTGGGGTCTTGTTGTAGCAATATTATCAGTACATATGGGCAGACTCAAATTTGTGTTTGTGGTTTGTGAATACATATTCCCCCATATGCACCTGTAGGGTTGTTGACCTCTCTCTGTGTGACATGAAACATGTATGCAATCATCTTTATGTCAAGTTTCAGGGGAGGCATTTCTGGGTGATATACACTCAAGAACTGCAAGATGTCTGTGACTTGATATTTATTTTACAAATTTACAATAAAACCTGAATGATGAAACAGGACAGCAAGTGTACAGCTCTTACTTTTAGCCTGTGGTGTGGAGGGCCAGCGGAGATGGATGCTGTCCATGGTGCTGAACTGTGGTCCTATTAAATTACAACTATTCCATTGCCAATTATACAATCTGTAGTTAGATATGTTATCTATATAATGTTGACTAATCTTACTGCTGGTATTATTAAGCTTTCCCACTATTTTAATAGGCAGAGCTGGGGCAGTTTTACAGAAACTTACTATCTTAAGTCCTTTTTAAACCTTTTCTCGGGTTAGGAAATCTTAGATACTCAATCCAACATCCCTTATCAGCTTAAATGTTTGTTACCATAGCAACCAACACTACGTTTCTCATCTTAACTGTAACTGTTGTTTCTTTCTCATTGAAACATACCATAAATTGATCAAAACAACAATGGGCACCTAATTTAAAAACAGATGAGTAAGAGGTGTTGGTAACATCTGTAGTGGAATCCCTGGATGTTCTTTTTTGGGAAATTAAAACACTATCTGGCAGATAAATGAAAAACAGTGGGATAAGATTGCAGCCATGTCCAGCATCTAAAAAAACAATGAAAGAGCAGCCATATGTATCAAACAAGCTGGAATAACGATTATCCTTAAGTTAGTAGAGTTTTCTGGAAAGTTAGAATGTTTGTGTAATACACATTTCCTATCTAGGAATACTGACTTAGGACCTGTTCATCTGCAATGGCTTTTTTCTTAAATCAGGTTCTAACCATAATTGTCATGGTTACCAAACAGTTAAGATGGGATCTGCAAGTTGTCAACAAATTGTCGATTCCCACATCCATGGGAAGTGATGTTACAGTTTGCTTTTTGTTTTTGATGCAGAAAGGAAAGTTTGTATATCATTTTGCAGTGCAGCTTGAGATAACAGGGAGAGGAAGACTTATCTTTCAACTTGCTGAAAAATAGAAGAAGAAGATTCTCAGAACATGAATACTTGAATAAAAGTTTGAAGTGCACCACTTGAAGCAAATGGCATTCAATAAATATGATTAGGAGAGAGGTTTAGAAAGTGATCTCTTGTTATTTCACAAAAAAATTAGCTGCAAGGCTGGCTGGTGCAACCTTACATTGAATCTATCCTTGTATGTCTGCCAGAGGTTCATCCACTTTACATTTATGATAAGGTTTGTATTTTTGCTTTTAGCAGTTTGAATTCGTCCTATTATTAAAGCGTCTCACACAAGCTTACCCACAGTAACGCTTCTAACACATTAACTTAAGTTCCAACAACATGCTCCAAAAATCTCTTGCACCAACCACAATTTCAGTGTAAATTTCCATTTTATAAACTGGGTGATATTTTGTCTGAACCTCACACAAGTGCAAATTAAGAGGAGTAGCTGCAATAGCAAAGACATTCACCTAAGCAGGTGATGTCCACTCCCCTGCATTCACGTATGTGTGATCACACCTTAAGACCTCTTTTTGACATCTTTTCAAGCAGCTAAAATGCAATTCCAAAATCCATGTATCAAAATCTCCAAATTTGACCAATCATTTAGATAATTTGTTCAGTTGTAGGATGAAAGAGGCAAAGTTGATGAGTGAGAGGGCATTTCTCCAACGTCATATTTTACTGGTAGGCAAAATGTGGTCTATTTGAAGATGTAATTTTAATAGATACAATGAATACAAAACTATATAAGCTGTGTGCTGCCAACAAGAAACTTAAGGACATCGTAATGACAGAAGTTCTGTATATTAATGTAAAATAAGAAATTGTACTTACTGCTGTACCCTACTGCGTGCGCAAGTACTTAGGTGAACCTACTGGTTATCACTGTGACTTCTCCAAAGGTATCTGCTGGAACTTGCAGTATTTGTAGAAGTTAGTCTGATGGCCTTCCTGGCAGAAGGGTTTTAAGACGGGGCTTCAGACTGCTGGCCCGGGGGCCCCTCTCCCTCTGGCCTGCAATATGATGTCCAGAATATAACACAGTCTGCAAATGTATTTTGTTTTATGTAATTGTTTGTTCTAGTTGTTTCATACCAATTTAAACTACCCTTCATATACAAATAAAAACACAATTCTGCGCTTGACGACAGCACAGACAGAACCAGCAGTGCTCAGTTAGCCATCTTCATCAGGGGTATTAAAGACCAATTCGAAGTGACACAGAATTCCTAAGTTTGTGTGTGTGCATGGCTAACTACAAAATGCATAGAAACTGCTTTTTGTTAAGTGTGATGAAAACAAACAGAAATAAAAAAGTTCAGAAGTTCAGAAATATTTTGCTTTCTTATATAGTACTTGGACTTTCAAGTGGCCCTCCTTTGAGATGACAATACCAGCAGTGGCCCCAGGCCAATTTTAGTTTGAGACCTCTGCTTTAAATAGTCAGGTGATAAAAAAAAAGTATAGAGTGCCAAAGTGCATTGACTGATTGGAAGATGTGGTTGGTGAAATACTAAAACTTTCATTCAGGTGTCTGGCCTTCAAGTCCCATATGGGGCAAGGTGGTTTTTTATGTTCTATTTTTTGTGGCTGTCAGCTGAGAAATTTGGATGTAGTTTCTTAGTGAGGTTCCAAAGTGACAACAGGCTGTTACTTGCACATTCTGATTTCATGAAAAATGTCACTTTTTCAAATCCTGGTGAAATGTTGTCTAAAAATGTCACTTGGTAGCTGAACAGTTCCAGAAAAAGAAATTCACCAGACTAGTAAAGTTGGATAACATAATCATTGATTTGGCAACACTCATGGTCACTGGTGGAGTTCCTTCTGAAATTACGTACGTTCCGTATATCAAACAGAGTGGGCTGCAAACACACCTTAAGTAGCTGTCAGATATGCAACAGAAGAGTATCAATTCATGTATTTGTTTAAAGTACATCAAAACAAACTGCACTGTGAGAATTTCTACTGAAGTGTGTGCATGCACTGGCTTTTTATCTAGTGGATTTCATCAGGTACATGAATACATTGTTTGAATCCCTTCATCTTGGGTACGCAATTTGAATCCTGTGTGGGAAAGCTGCAATTAACAACACCAAATGATTTTTGCATGTTTATATTTATCAGTCATCAGAGTTGTTGGGTCTCTGTAAATAATAATATGGAGTAGACTTGCATTTGTAGCTTCTGTTATTATTTGGCACTATATAAATCAAATTTGCTTGACGTATATGATGTCTTGACTTGTGGGAAAAAAAATAGCTCTTCTAATGGGTTAGTGCCTGAAATCATCAACTCCCCCTGCTGCTAACACCCCACCAAGTGAAAAACTGTCAGACTTGTGTGTCCACACATGGAGGTCTGGCAGTTCTAAAAGGTCTGAAAGGAGTCATTCTTCTTTCCAGCTGGTTGTATTCCCTCCAGCTGGAGAGTATTTCAGCTTCTGGAGCTCTTTCAACAGAGCTGGCTTTCTGTTTTTCTGCATGTGTTGGCAAGAACACCAGTAAGATTGAGACCACTTATCTGTTAAGCATTGAAATGCTTTTGAAAGCGATGTTACTACAACACACCCTCTGCTGCCAGAACGAGGGCTCAGAGCAAGAAAAAAACTCAACAGTGATCTTAATTGCCACCATATTCTGTCCTTCCTAATATTTCACAATTTAAAGTAAGATACTTTATCAAACAGACGAGTAGACCTTAATTTTGGTGAGGCTGGTGGATAAAAAGAAGCTGACACTTTAATAATTGGAAGAATTCAAATTGCTAGAAGCAAGGATACAAACCTCTGTGTAAACATTAACTGGATGAGCCTCTGGGAGACATACAAGGATAGATCCAATGTGGGGTTGTACCAGCCAGCCTTGTGGTTATTTTTCTCTGTCAATTAACAAACTTTTTAAACCCCTTTTAAAATTTAAATAAATATCATTATGTTTTTTAAGCTAATGATATTTGATAAAACTCATGTGCCTCAAGCAGTGCATTTCAACTTTCTATCATGTTTTCAGATCACTAGTAAGTATTTTTGGGCATTTAATTGCAAAGTTTAGAAGAGAGAGATAACACGAAAAGTAAGGGGCAAGACAGATGTCGAATAACACAGTTAACGATAACAAATATTTGTAAAAGCAGCTTGCATCTAATGTGAATAACTACCACAATATTTAAAGTGCACATGAAATGGAATGCAGACTGCTATTGTTTCTAAAAAAATTACGTTTCCTGTAAAAACAGGCAGCTAGTGTAGGACTTGTTGGAGATATTGATTCACATTTACAGCAGCCAATAGTGCTGAATGAGCGTTAATGCAACACCCCCCCAGCCATGTAGCCACAGCGGCCCATTAACCTAGATGAATCTTTTCAGTCTGGGAGCTCCGAGTGAAGACTGTGGGTGAGTGAGACTGGGACCAAGCAACGCCTCAGAGACCAACAGAGGTTTGATGACAGGGAGTAGTATAGTACAGCCGCAGTTTTCTTGCTGGATTTGGCACCTGGAACCCCGGGGCTGAGTCATCCAACTTAGCTGCACAACTAACAAAAATAAAGGCACTACAATTAGGGGTTAGCTACTTCAGCAACAGGTAAAGTTGTCTATAAATGACCTTGGTACTGTATTCCCTGTTGGTTTTGGAGGCTGCTGAGCCCAGTTCTCTTTCCCGCTAATGGCAGAAGTTAGCAGAAACTCTGACTCAGAGTCGAAGCTGAACAGCTGGAGGAGCATTTTCTCAGAAACTATAATTCAGTTTCACCAGTGGCTAGAGTCATTAAAGCTGTGTCTTTGTACAAGTTATAAAGTTGTGCTTTTGTACTGTAGCGTTAAACCAGGCCAGGCCCATAGCCCATCAAATGGCCCATGTAGCTAGTTCGTGTACCAGTCAGCTGTAAAATACCTTGTACAGATACCGCAGTGAATAAATTCTGGCCGGTGGGACTGTGTCAGTGGTACTTCAGGAAAACAGAACAAGGTTTGAGGTGGCAAACACCCAAAGACACACCAATGTACCATACTGTTGCGAGCTAAATAATGGATGTTAGCATTAGCCCTGCACTGCTAAAAGTTGAAGATTGATTGATCTGTGAGTGTCCTGATGTTGCTTGAAATTGGTTGGTTCTAGCTTATCTATCTGTCTGTCTGTCTGTCTATCTATCTACCTATCTTTGGCCTGTTTATTTTATTTTTTGTGTGACTGAAGACACGAAGGAAAAGCAGTGTTACCCGAGAATAACAGTGTCTTGAACTTTGTTTAAAATGTGCATACTACACCTGAAGGAGATGAAGAGAGGAGGTTAATAAAATGTGAAGGAAGAGGCTGGATAAGGATGATTAATTCGGCTTAGCTAATCCACTTCCTCTGTTATTGGCCCTGCAAAAAAAATGTATAAATGTTGAACGTGCTCAGGCAGGGATGAAACGTGAAATGGAGGGATAAAGAGAAGAATCAGCAGTCAGATGCATTCTTCAGGTAGAGAGAGACTCGGAGAAGATCGACTGTATTGCTGAGAGAAAGGATGTAGCAGTTATGAGCTCATTGTTTGCAGACATTGTTTTGCCAGCGTGCCATTGCATTTTAAATGAGTTGGCAGACAAGGTGGCAGACAACTGAATGAGGGGCATCGTTGAGAGGCAGTAATTGAAAGAAGTAGAGATGAGGAAGAGGAGGCCGTGGAAGTTTTCATCTGTCAAGATGGGAACAAAGTTGCTGAGGGATTTACGAGATAGAAGACAGAAAACGGAAGCTGGTAATTGCACGGCTTCTGGCCCCATGATATTATCTCTTCCTGACATGTGCACATCTCCCATTGATACATGCAGGGAACATGAGCTTGAAGCAGTTGTGCCATTATGTCATTTCCCGCTCACCACTGGTGCATTTTGCTCTGTCTCACTGATGGCAGATGCCAGATGACAAGGATGAATAGAGAAAGGAAGGAAAGAAGTAAAGAGGGCACATTACAAGGTTTTGCTCCTGATTAAACCTAAATGTCCCCTTAAAATGGGGAGTTTTTTTTAGTTTGTATAAACCCCAAGTCCAAAAAGGCTTGGATGTTGTGTAAAACGTAAATGGAATGATTTGCAAACACCTTTTGACCTATATTCAATTGAATTCAGTACAAAACAAGATATTCAATGTGCAAACTGATTAACTTTATGTTTTTTTTTGTTTGTTTGTTTGTTTTTTAATCATGTTTTTGGGCTTTTTTGCCTTTATTAGATAGGATAGCTGAAGAGCAGACAGGAAAGGGGTGAAGAGAGAAGGGGTGACACGCAGCAAAGGGCCATGGGCAGGACTCTACCAACTGAGCTACAGGGCCGACCCAACTTTATTGTTTTTTGTACATATACACTTATTCTGAAGTCGATGCCTGCAGCATGATCCAAAATAGTTGGGAAAGGACAGTTTTGGAACTGAGGACACTAATTGCTGAAGTTTTGAAAGTGATTTTTGCAGACTCCCTACATCTTTTAATGATATTATGGATTGTAGATGCTGAAATCCATAAATTCACTGCAGTGTTGTGTTGAGAAACGTTCTTAAACTGTTGGACCATTAGCTCATGTAGTTTTTCAGAACGTGTTGAACCTTGCTTGACCATGCTTGTCAATGACGGAGCCTTTTGACGATGCTCCTTTCATATCCAGTCATGATACTGTCACCTGTTGTCAATAAACCTGTTTACCTGTAGAATGTTCCAAACAGGTATTTTTTGGGTATTTGCCAACCTTCCCAGTCTTTTGTTGTTTTTGTCCCAACTTTCTTGAAACATTAAATATGTTATTTGTATGCTATTGAATTGAATATAAGTTTAAAATGATTTGTAAATCATTGCATTCTGTTTTTATTTAAATTGTTGTTTTCCACATCCCAGCTTTTTTGGAATTGGTTTGTACTTTAACAACTCCAACATACACTTGTGGGAGTATCAACAGTGACTTTAAACCTCAGGAACTGCACTAATACTATCCTCTCTATGTGTCCCTGTCTGTCTCTACTCTGTCTTTGTCTCTCTCCCTCAGGCTCAGTGTCTCTCAGTGTATTCCTGGTGTCTGTTGCATTCGTAGTATGTGCCGTTTGGCTGGTAGCTCTATGTGGCGTCTGCACCTGGTGTCAACGTAAGCTGGTAAGTCACACTGCTTATTAATCACATTTCCACAAGCATGTTTCAATATCGATAAATATTTTAGAGGAAGTTATTTCAGCACAACCCTTCGGGGAATTTATTTCTGGTGAAGTTTATATTTAAATGTTTCTGTTTTGGGGGATGTTCATGCACAGAAAGATTTCATGCAACACAGCTGCACAGAATAAAGAGAAGGTAATACCAATAAATACAGATGATTACACGACTCTTTTAGATCTGACAGTGGTACAGATCATGTAATGTTCCCTGGATTCTTTGTTGGCTGAATTCTGCTTGTGGCACACCAAATTAGCATTTAGGTAATTATCTGATTAGGTTCACGTCACTCACTTATTATTTATTAATCAATTTAAAATAAAAGTTTTGCCTCCAGTTCCTCCAGGCACAAATGTTTTTGTACATTTTTAATACATTAATATGTTTGTATTTGACATGATAATGTCTCTCAGTAATTGTTTTTGTACAAACAATTACTTTTAAATAATCATTAAAGTGGAAACAGACAGCTTCTTTTTGCATTAATTTATCATTATGAAGCTAATGTTGATTGCACAGCATAATGGTTTTAGAATAATGACACCATCCACATTTACATTAGTTCCTTATAGTCTCACTTTCACTGTGAAAAATACGTCTGTGACTGGGCATGATTTTTCTTGGGAAAATTATGTCTCCATTATAGACTAAATTAATGAGCAAATTCACGCTTTTCTTCCTGATGTTTTCTTCTAATGCGGTGTTTGTCAAACCATGTGCCACTTTAGAAAATATTGGGCTCTCCATCATTATGACTGACGTTACAATACTTAAGTGTAGGTCTGCTGCTTCCCACCACTGCTCTGTCGGCAACTGTCTCACTCAGCTGAGAAAACTCAGATCAACTCTCACATCAGGTGTGTCTGACATCCCCGTGCCAAATAAAAAGGGTCTTCGTCTCCATAAACTTACTCATGGAAGAAGAGAAGGTAAATAGTGAGTTGGTAGCAAACACCCCAAGACACACTTACATACCATACTGTTGCTAGCTAACTAATTAATGAATGTTAGCCTTAGCTCTGTACCGCTAAAAGCTGAAGATTGATTGACTGATATGTGGGTGTCCTGATATCATTGCTTGAAATTGCAGAAACTTAAACAACAAGAAAATATGGAAATCAGTAGGAATCAGTGGTCCTAGGAGTGTATAGGTGAATGTGTTATGAGTGTGTGTAAAAGTTAAGGGTCAACAAATAATGAACATGGGGAGAGCTGGAGTGTGCTTTTAAGTTTTTATTCTGCCTCTGGTGTTTCCTCACTTATAATAGCATTTCCTTAGTTCTCCATTTTTTAATGAGTGCTGTTCTTATTTTAGTGTCTACCATTAAGTCTTTGCTTTGTGTGTATGTGTGTGGGAATGGGGGTGGGGGGTATTGTTTTATTGTTTTTATTGTGTGAAGCTCTTTGTGTTGTGTTCTGTTTGTATGAAAAGTGCTACATAAATAAAGTCTGATTGATTGATTGATTGGTTGTGCTGATTGAGGGAGAACCAGGGCATGGCACTCGGCCCTCTTAAATACAGGTGAGCAAGCCTCTACAGGTGTGTCCCATCTCCTCTGGTGACGATGGTCTTCACTTTACCTGTAGGCAGCCTGGAACATTACATGACATAAGTAAAAAATGTCATGACATAAGTAAAAAGGCGTGTGCCTTTTTTACCATCAAAATAGAGGGCAACCCCAGGGTCATCACAGCACCATACAACCATAACTTTGTTGTTTCTGTTCTGAAGCTTGAAATAAAGTTAACTATAGCTGTACTGAGGAAGCTAAGCTAAGAAAACTACAGCATGATCGAAATAAACACACTAAGTGGCCTGCATTGTCACCAATGTAATTTTTATATTTTTATATGTCTTGTTAGCACCTTGGGCTGTGAGAAACGCAATTTCGTTCCAGTATACTCTGTATGAGGAAATGACAATAAACAACTTGAACTTGAACCAAGCGTCTTGCTGGGTACATTTAATGAGACAATAATAAACGGGATTTGGAGACATAGCATGAGTTTTATGTTTATGTTTTTGTTTCAGGGCTAGGTAATGTTTGAAACTTTTTTTTTTAGTGCTGCTACAATATCTGAGTTTTGGTATTAATACCAAAGTAAAGCTGAAACGATTAGATGAATAATTAATTAGTCGATGAACAGAAATCGCAGCTGTTCTTTACAGTTACAGCAAAGCTTATAGGAACCCAGTCTAAATGCAGATGGTGTCATTATTCTATAGCCAGTACACTGTGCAATCAACGTTTATTTAATAATGATAAGTTAAAGCAAGAAAGGTTTCTATTTCCACTTTAAAATAAATATTTTGCACCCAATTGTCTCCATGTCCCCCAGCTATGGAAGATTTTGTAAAATTTTAATACAAATATATGTAAATGTTGCAGTGTTTCACATGATAATTCAACTCGGTGATTAGTTTTCTAAATAATTACCTTCACACCTTTTTAGCCATTTTTTTTTTTTTTTACTGTATTTGATTTTGTTTGTGACTGATGGGTATTGTTTGAAACATTTTTATATAAACACTGACATGATATCTGAGTTTTGGTGTAGATACCACAGTAGAGATGAAATGATAAGTTGATTAATTAATGTCGACTGACAGAAATTTCCATTTCAATTTTTTTAAAATATTTGATTCATGGTTTCAATTAGGCCAGACAAAACGCTTTTGTTCTGAGTATCATTGTAAGTTGTTATCTTTGGGTTTTGGACTGTTGACCAAACAAAACAAGGCATTTAAAGATGTTACCTTGACCTATAATTAATTGAATAATCAAGACATTAATTTTTGAAACCTTACATGTCCTTTTTTTTTAAATTTTTTTATTTTTTTTACAAAACAATTTTCATTCAGCGAATACGAACTCTCACCTCTAAAATTATGTGTAAACCAACTGGGAGAAGTAACTCATTAGTATTTGTGTTACAAAAACAGAACTTTTCCCAAATAAAGTAAATTAGAAATACATGTGATTTAAATGAAGATTTATTTGATCAAAAATTATTTAACATTTACTGTCAGCTTGAATCTCTGGGGTCTAAAGGCATTTGTTAAATTTTTGCAGATCTTTTTTTTTTCCACCCTTTAAAAGGTATTCATGTATAAAAT